>QVRM01005685.1:0-52145 GCA_003439945.1 Dermanyssus gallinae | reverse complement strand
CGTGAAACGATATACCGTCCCAAAACGTTCGTTTAGAACTATTCTGAGGGTCCGATCATGAAGCTCTTTGGCGAGTTGCCCCTTTGACTGATGGGATTTTTTGTTCTTTTTATTTATACATATACGCATTTGCTTAATAAGGGTTAAGGTTTTGCAGAGCACGGACTTCCAGTTCTACGGCAATCCCCAACCTACGGAATTCATCAGCAGTTTCTTCCAATGCTCCAAATCATTTCAATAATCTTTGTATCTCCAGTTTTTTTTAAATAATAGCCGCTCTGTAGTATTTACTTTGGCTATTTTCCTGCCTGAAGTCAAAAATTCGAACACCAAATTTGAATAAATATGACACCTAAGATGTGAGACTACGATGTTTAACTGTCCGCAGGCGAGAACGAGGTACCCGGCACCCCCTCTTACCACCCAACAAGTTGTACATGTATAAATGGGGTTTTCCATAAGGTACCTTAGATATTTAAAGTACTGTCACGGCGGGCGCCCCGCAGGGCTCAGTGCTCGGGCCGATCCTCTAGAATATAGCATACGACGGTGTTCCGCGGTTAGACGACCTGCCCGACGGGGTGGGCATAATCGCCTACGCCGATGATCCGGCGCTGGTGGTCACCGCGAGAACGCTGGCGGTGCTTGAGGCGCGAGCGAACACGGCTCTTTTCCGAATAGAGAAGTGGATGGCCGACAACTACCTTGAGCTGGCCCCTCGGAAGACCGAGGTAATCTACCTCACTGGCCGCCGTCGTACTAGGCAAGCATCATTAGACTTTGCACGGCTGACTATCAAACGGGAGGCAAGGTACCTAGGCGTTACGCTGGACACAGGCCTCACCGGCCTGCCACACATCCAGAGCATCATCCAGAAGGTCACAAAGGTCTCCACCAACCTTGCGCGCATCCTTCCTCGCGAAGGGGGCGCGACGCACGCCAAGCGGCTGTTCTTAGCGGCCGTGGCAGAGGCCATCGCTCTGTATGCCGCGCCCATATGGGCTGGTATGGCGCTGCGGACCGCAAAGGCACGGCGCATGATACGAAGGTCCCAAAGAGCGATGGCCATCCGGATCACGCGGGCCTATCGGACTGTCTCGACGGACGTCCTGTTGGCGCTCGCCTGCCCGATCCATTGGGACATACTTGCCGAAGAAAGAAGCAAGCGCAAGGAGGACGGCGACACTTCCTGGACCCAGGCACGGGAGCACTCCCTGGACACATGGGCGCGCACGTGGTCCAACCCACCAGTTGGCAATACCAGAGGAGCCTGGACAAGAAGCTTAATCACTGACCTCAAGGCCTGGTATAAGCTCAAGGGAACACTTACATATTACTCCGTGCAAGTGCTCACAGGGATCGACAATTCCAGTTGTACCTTTTCCGCATAGGCAAGGCGAATACAGAATTTGCGTTCTCTGCACCACAAGCGCGCCCGATGACGCGGCGCACACCGTAGAGGACTGAGAGGCCCTCAAGGCCTATCGCACCGGCTCCTCCTATGTCCACAAAGGCAGACTACGACCATCGTGCCCAACATGGTCAAGTCGACAACGGACTGGCACGCTGGGATCCTATACCTAGACGGGCTTATGCGCAAAAAATTTCGCCAGGAAGATCGCCACAGATCGCGATTCAACACTAGGCCTCAAGTGTCCACTCCCAGGAGGACCCACTCCCTGCTCGGGACATACTCGTAGACTAAGGAGAGGGTCGCAGCATGGGACTCCCCTCTCCTGGTCTTGAGGAATGGTTCACAATTCCGAACCAGGAGAGAGTGGGAGAGGTGGTTTTTACGTAGCAGCGCACGTAGACTGCGTAGTTGTTTCGCTGTCGCGGTTGTTGCCGTTAACGAAACAGTAACATCGATGAATTCATCCTTAGCAGGAACAAGTCACGAGAGGCTATTGGGTGCCAATTATGTCACAGATCACTACCGACGAATGAATACACGGTCAAGCGCGGGGTGACCATACGTACTAAAACTGCATTTGTTCGTTCGTTTAAACCTCGAATGGATCGTTTGCTTCTTAGTTCCACCGGACACCCTCTATTAAGCACGGTCTTAAACTAGGGCAACTATTAGTTGTCTGATTTCATAGTGTTTTATTTCGTACCAGACCGCTCCAACAAACGTCGGACCAATTCACATTGAGGCATCCACAACAGCCAAATTGATATAAAAAAAACATTCGTCGAATTACTTTCCGTCTGCTGTCTAGAATGTGTTTTAATAACTTTTGGGACGAAAGATGCTAAGGGATACGTTTGTTCGATACAGCAGAGTCATCGCAGATGTTTTAGGCGTTCTTAAAACATGACTGTTTTAGCTTGTTTATTGGATACAGCTATTGGGACAGGCTATTGCCAGCTGCAATTTCCAACGCGTCACTCTGCCATTTGAGTGCCGTGTGGTAAGCCAGTGACGGCACGCAAATGACAGAGCGAGCGCGATCGACAGTATGTCTCTAAGTAATTCAATTGTTAATGAACCATGATAGGTCTTCACACGAACCAGGTGACACTGCATCGGATCTGAGATTGTGGACTTATAATGCTGATGCTGCCCGATCAATACCCTATTGCTAGCAAGGCTAGAGCACTCACAGCGGTGTCGCCCAAACTATCAATGCGTGTGTCACCGACAAGCACACAGGGCAGAGATCCCCAGTCGTTGTCACAAGGATCGTCGACGATGTCCGTTAAAGTGTCCGCTGACGGGACACTTCATTCAGGTACACCCCGACGACATGAGCAATTAAACCAGGGATGGCGAATTCTCAATCTCAGAAGCCTGCGCACTCCCGTCATCATTCAATCGTGTCGTCGATTTCACCAGACCGAGCGCAGAGTTCCACCAGACAGACTCTATTTTCACCATGCCTGCGCACATACACACTTCTGTAACCTCGTATGTTACACAAAAGGGGCGTCGGGCTTACCTAAGCCGGTCTAACCCGCCACTACGATATCCTGTGCACACGCGAACGATAGGTAGGTACAACAGTAGGAAGTGAGAGGCCATCGAATCTCGACCCAGATCCTCGGCTATTCATGGGTGGTACAGGAGGCCTCAACACCAACCGGGTTCTCTGGGCGACGGACACCTGGACATCGTCTCGCGCACGTTCTCGAAAGTCGCTATAAGGAAGGGGTGCGGCTTTAGTCCGTGTTGAGACCGATCATTGTAAAATAGCAGCCGGTCAATGTCAGCAACGGTGATGTGGATGTTGAAGGAGCACACAATTCCATCATTCTCCTGTTCAAAACAAAAATTGGCAACATCTGCAAAACGACGACTGGCGGCACCCAACGATTAAACTAACCGTTGAATGTTCATTGGTGGGTGTGTGTGTGTGTGCAGACAGGGTTACAGCTTGCAAGATAGATGGGAGCCGTACCCGGGGGATCCTTCCGATATAGGTTCCTCGATGGAATCCTTAAAACTTTTTTGGGCTGACTCTCAGCCAACACGTGAGGTCCACGGAACTGCTTTCGCATTTCGCTTTGCAAGACGGACTCCTCATAATATAAATGTGCAACGTCGAGGATCTAATTCGCCACACCGATACGTCTTCTCCAAGCCGCAATGGCGCAAGGCGCACGCGAATGCGTCACGCCGCCGGGCTCGACCTCGATTAAAACCTAAATGAATCCGTCCAGTCTACCGCCGTCAGATCCCATTATATGGCCAGCAACATGCCCCGTTGTCGTTTGACACATGTATATTTTAGCTGCTGTCATCGCTATGTGTCGGCGAGTTGAGCTTAGATGATCAACCATATATCGCTGAAAGTCAGCGGCGATGGCAGCTGCTGCTGCTGCCACAAGGACTGATGAAGAAACCCTATCTATTAACATGTCCGGCCCTTGGTGTTTTATTAAAGATGCGTGCCTCACGGCGATTCCGACGAGCCCGGATGGGGACGGATGATTGTTTAGATTTAAAAAGCAACTACAATAAACATGTCTATCTTTTGCATGCTATCATCGCTGTCTTCTCCCTGGTGTTTCATTCTCAGTTTTAGAAGAACAACTGGTAGCAGGTCGTAGTGCCTGTTCTTCGACAGCGGTATTTGACTGGCCTTCTCGTCACAGGAGAGGGCAGAGATGGCGCATCAGAACGGCAAGTTTATCGTTCAGACAAATGTCAATGGGTGACAATGGCGTCGTCAAGCGTCGGTTAGCCTAGCCGTCTGCAAGGCAATTTTTCATAGTGCCGTTTCTCCCCTTGGTTGACCTGCTGCATTTTTACAGTAGACGCGTTGGAATGCGCGTGGAATGAATTGCTTCGGTTGGTTTCTACGGCATCATTTGTACGGCGTTACTAATGCTCGGCAAATTTACAGCGGTCTAGTTTAGTAATCTAGGTAGTGACATCCGCCCTCCTAGTCTTGCGATCGCCCCCACCCGTTCTTCTGCTGCTAATCGGCGCTACAATGAGTATCACCTTCATATATGATTCTCTCGATCGTCCTCATCAAAAAACGACTTTGCTTGGCGTCAGTCGAATATCGGTATCAGTTCCAGTTCTGGTGATAGTGAATATAGTGGTGAAACCCTACCCGCTTCTAGTCCTTCTCCCGCCAGACACTCTGCTCTCATTATTAGGCGTTTGCATTCACGCCCTGCACGCATATCCATATAGACATGCGCGCAGGTTCATATGCCATCCTGTCAATATGTCCACCTGCACGACGTCCGTGCACCTTAGCAGTTCATCTTATGAGCGCTCCCCGATGGTGCTTGGAGAGCGCTGTGCCGGAAAACAATTGTATGTATAGCAGGCTCCTTCTATCCGCAAAGTGTGGGCCGACCAGCAGACCTTAAATTGGTTAAAGTAAACAAAAATCTGAGCAAACTACTGTGCTGATGTTGTCCATGGCTATCTCGTGCACTCTGTGAACATGGTGTGCACAACAGTACTCGCCAGTACACCAGATGCAGCCGCAAGCGGTGCGACGGAAACTCTGTTGCAGTTCTGTCTGCCTCCAATAGACTGAACGCACAAAACCAAAGACCAGGAAAACCGTTAAACCTCAGAGTATGATAGGATGACACTTTACAAGGGGTCATTGGGGCGATGCATTGGGAGTGTTGTCGCGTAGTTTTGACATTTTTCCATTTAGAGAGAAAGAGAGAGAGAGAGAGAACGAGTGCGTTGCTGGAAATGGAACTCAACTCTTTTGCAAGGCTGACATGCTGTTGCGACCACACACCGAGGGAGCCGAGATTATCGCGTACAGCTGAAACAGAAGTGTGTTTATTTTCGCTTTTGCATTGCCTTCTACTTTTTAGCTTCATACTGCGACACTTATATGTCGGCTCTGTCGATATGGGTTTCCGTTATGCCGTCCGACATTTCGATGTTTTCATATGTAACGATGTTGTTGCTACGCTAAGATACTGGGGATGGTAGACTCAGCCGGGCGGCTACTACAACAAGAGGGACTCAGGTACAATGAATGACGACACGGAACGTAGGTCTGGCGGTCAAGCGTATCCGGGCAACGAATGGTCGTCGGCCATGCTGCCTCGGTCTATTTTATTCACTCAAGGTACGCCGTAGCGTTCATATAGTAATAATGTTAAATGATGGAATCGAATCTTCTCGAACATTCAACAACGGAAATTTCCACTCGTTCTCTTCGCTGATTGGTCGGTTTAAACTACGCATTATCACACGTGCATTGTCAATGGCGGTGCCGTCGCCGCAGGTCAGGTACATAGGTCTGATGATGATGTTGCCGATGTGGCGCGACAGGTCGCGGTGATGCACGTGCCATGTTGTCGTCGCCATGTAGCTGAGCGGTCTCATGTGGAGGCTGTGCACGTTCGGTGATTTGCTCGGTCGACTGTGGTGTCGTTGTGGTATTGTTGTGTCTAACTTCGTTACAATATCATGGCTGAAAAGCCCTTGTTGGAGATAATTGTCGGTTTCAACTTTTAGGTTGAAACCTAAAATCATCTCCAAAATTAAGAGGTTTTAAGAAGCTGCTTAGCTCACTACAGTCTTACACGTGTCTGCATAAAGTGCCTGCGAACAGCGAAAAAAGTGTAATTACCACCACCATTTCAGTATTGGGAATTGCTGTATGTGATCTGAAATGTACTTTCCGTATGACAGAAAGATTAATTGCTTAATAGCGTCTTCAGTCCTTTTAAGTCCGATTAAGTCCTCAACTAATAGCACTTCCAATTTTTTTCTCCCCATGCTCCGTAATTGGAATCTAAGTATTTAGTTGGGAGACACTGTGTGGCTATGTATAATAAGCTACGAACTTACGGTAAATCACTAAATAATTGACTTGAAATGAGATTTATCAAAAACTATGAAGCTTATTGCCTCAGTAGGAAATCAGATAACCAATAAATCTGGACATTTTTGTTATATATATATATATATATATATATATATATATATATATACTTGTACTCATCAATTGCTCTTAACGAAACATCATCAACCCACTATGTATTAGTAATTTTTATTAAAGTCACCATACATATCGACACCCCGACGTTTGCAAAATTCAAAAGAGAAAGTTGTGTATGAGTCAACTAAATAAATAATTAGCCGCCAGTGTCACACGTAACAAATAGGGCACGATGATTTCTCTGGCACTTAAAAAGATATCTTATTTCACATAGTAACAAATATTGCAAAGAGTCGGTACTAATTAAAACCTACTATAATCACCATTGTGTTGGCCAAATTTGCACCCTGAAAGAAATTACTTTTTTTTTTTTTTTTTTTATTACATCACCTTTCGGTATGTTAAACTTTTGTTTTTATCTTTGTGAGAGTCAATTTAGCAGACTAGTGTACCCACCATTGACGGGATATAGGTGTGATCTTCAAGTTCCCCTTGAAGTTGTTTAAGGATTTCAAACAACGCAAGCTGACCGGAAAAGTGTTACACTCCCCGAAAGCTCAGACGCCAAAAGCTTGGCTGCTTTTTCTGCTTCAGTGCATGCGGATCTTCAGTGTGACCGTGTTAGATGCCCTGGTTTCTCTCATCCCTCCAAGGCGATCTAGTTCTGGTATCTTTGGCCTAATTCCATGGATGTAAAAAATGTCCTTAAACATTTATATCAGGTATAGACAGCGCATGGTATTCCCTATATCCAATATATTGTGTTGTTTCTTCTCCCGACTGCCCGATCCCCAAAACATACGACGAAAGCGAACCTATGCCAAATTCAATCGCTCCGCTCAGCCCTTGCTGCAGGCAGTCCAAAATTCTAATCCATATGTAAAATGTTAATACAAATCGTTGTAGAGAAGCTTGCATAAAGATTATTTCTTTTCTTGATGTGCTTTGATGAGTTTGTGATTGTAACAAGCCAACGAGTAAGGGGCTCTACATGCACGCTACCAGAAAGAAAAAAGGCCTGGCATCTACTGTTACACCCAGGACCTTGACACAATCTCTTGTTTGTGTCTGGTGGCCATTTAGAATTACAGGTGGCATTCGAGGGATCGCATTATCCTTTCCGAAGACCTCCAGTATGGTCTTCTTTGCACTGATAGCATTACGGTTTACTGCACACCGAGCGTTAAGGGCAGTGACATCCTACATTATCGCTCGATGTACCTTCTCAACAAACGGCCCAGCATATTTAAAAGTGCTATCATCAGCACACATTATAGCCGCTCCTCAAGCAACATTTTCCACATAATTTGTAAAACAGTGGAAGGCTGGCTAGTGGGTCAATGCACGAGCCCTGGGATATACCGAGCAAAACCGGGAGCAGTTCGGACCGGGTTTCCCGCCACGTTCGCCAGCTGGTGGCGTTCGAGGAAGTACGCAGACAGCAGTTTCATGGCGTGCTCGTCAAAGCCCAGGTGCTTGAATTTGAGTCAGAGAATATCTAAACGAACACTCTCAAGAGCGCAAGTTTTAAAATACCTCAAGATCTGTAAAAAAGTGCTGCACAAAACAGTCCCATATCTAACTCGAAACGTGGGTCCTCCACTAGCTACATAACAGCATGACCTGTACCCCGCCGCCTTTTTGCAAAATCGAAATTGATTGCCCGAGAGCATGTTGTTGATTTCGAAAAGCCTCGTCGTTTGGCTAACAAACGTTTCTCAATATTCTTGCTTGAAACAGACAGAACACTCACTGGGCGGTATTTGTTTGACTTGGGTCGCTCGAAATGCCGCCTGTGTGGATCGGTACCATTCTGGCGATCTAAAAGCGGCTAGGGTTTGCTGCCTCCTCTATTATGGCATTTATGATGTATGTCAATGGGTCCGCTATGTGAGAGATTTGACGTCACTATACCACCAAGTAGAGCTAGCACTTGGAGCTTCTTTACCTTTTTAAAACTCGATGTCTATCATCGAGGAGTGATTTGGCAGATTTTGTCTAATAATATACTCATCTATGGGAGCATTTGGCAAAGATGAGGCTATGCTACTTGTGAAAAATATTGAAGACTTTCGAGACCTTCGCAGGGTCCGTGATAGCCTCGCCGTCAATATCCAGCTTAATCCGTCGATTTTGTACGTTATTTTTAATTTTGCAATATAAACTCATTTTGCAGTCTCGGAACGCAAACGCTTTTTCGGGGATCATATCTCCAACTACCACATGGTGTTTGTGGCTATTCAAGCAGACGCCAGGTTCACCAAGGAAATCGGTAAGAGGCCGGTCGGGCGGATACAATTGAAAGAGTGTGGGCCGTGATCTAACTCGATTGTTATGTTCGCTGTCGTCAGCGGACTTCGGTGGTCCGAATAAGCTTAAATTTGCCTTTAAAAAGCATAAGTAAACCTCCAGCACGAAATTCTAGCATAACCATCAATATGATAGTGAACGACATATTCCCGGCGCAGCCAGGTCACAATTAGATCATGGAGAGAAGCAAGCGTTTTAAACAATTTTCTGAAATTTTAAAGTCGATCTAATTGCTGCGTAAATTTAAATGAACTAGACTATGGGCTTTGTGGCCGTTCGATGTGACGTGTAAACCTGAGAACATTGTTAATATTACGATGCATATGTTAGTTGTATATATATATATATATATATATATATATAAGGTGTGTTGCAAAAAATTAGCAACGCATGTTTTTGGTGATAACTTCGGTTTGATTTATTTGAATGGCTTGAACTTAATTGTAAGGGCATGATGTACACGACGAACCACGAGTATGGTGTTAATTTCGTTGCAATCTCACAATCAGTTTATACAAAAACATAAAAAGTGTAAAAAAGCAGTGTTGCAATATATTAGAAACGTCAAATTCTGTATGTAACTCACCACTCAAACACATGGTTCGGCGGCTTTTACAACCGAAAACGAGAACGGCAGGTATCTACAGCGAAATGTACGCGACATTTTCTGTCCAAATATGAACATACAGGCACGTGGGAATGCTCCCAGTTCAATTGTCATCGCAAGCACATTCTGACTGCGTACGTATCATAGTACACATAGTGTACCAATAGTGTAGACAGTTATATTTACGAAATCACCAGAGAAATATGTTGGCTCTCTTAAGTAAGCACTTATGACGTAAACCCGGAAAGTCGCGCTCACACACACAAACACGCCGGAAGAGTCCGACCGTGGTTGGTTGGCAAAAGGTGTTGTTGTTATAAAAGTCGATGTATTTTCGTAGATGCCCACCTCTTTGGAGAAATCCCTTTGATTGAATGATTTGTCTCACAGTGTCTAACGAAGGCAGGAGAAGTCTCCTGCGACATCCGTTCACATGGATGACGTGTATTCCATATACACATATGAAATACACGTCATCATCATCATCATTATCACCACAATGGCTATAATCAGCATCAACGGTCGTGGTGTCATTACCATGTGTGGGACAATAGCACCAACCACAATATTCGGCCGCTTTTTTGTATCCTCTTTCTCTCTCTCTCTCTCTCTTTCCTTCTCGATCTCTATATGGTATACAGAGACTGAGTAGTACCACTGATAGTAGTATAGTATATATATATATATACCACTGCCTGTAGTCCGAACACTGCACGTGGTCTGCACGGACACGACCACAACATTAACAACAACACCGCTCAACACCCTGCCACCGATATACGTCGCTCGCTACCGATATCCTACTTTCCTTTTGGTGAACTCAGTTGTACGTGTGAGTAAGTCGAACGAATGAGCACATTTACGCCATCACGTCCATCTTCTGGTTTGGCGTGCGGCTAGCCGCTATATACATGCATGGTGATAATCATGATGATAATGGCGGCGGTGATGTATCTCGTGTGGTCACTCAGCTGGCCACTCATTGCTCGCGTTGGTCTAGCCAACTCAAGGCAGCACCTGTTTGTCAGCTTCTACTCGTATTCGCTCGCGCATTGTACTCTTGGCGGAAGGAATATATTATTATAACGTTGCTGTGTTACGTTAAGTCAGCTGGGGATGTAGACTCAGACGGGCGGGTACTGCAACCCGAGGGTCTCACGAACGATGAATGACGACACGCAGCATAAGGTCTAATGCAAAGCACAGCCGAGCAACGGATGGTTCTTAAGCCATGCTGCTCGGTCTATTTATTGGTTCCGAGGCACCGC
Organism: Dermanyssus gallinae; assembly: GCA_003439945.1. Taxonomy (NCBI): domain Eukaryota; kingdom Metazoa; phylum Arthropoda; class Arachnida; order Mesostigmata; family Dermanyssidae; genus Dermanyssus; species Dermanyssus gallinae. The sequence continues at coordinate 41,583 of QVRM01005685.1, read as the reverse complement.
GGCGTGCTGACACCCCAAAGCGTGTCAGAAGCCGCTCTCAAAGAAATTTACAGCGGCTTGTGTTTGTTTCGTATAGGAATACCAACTTAAGTGACGGTTTGACTTGGATTGCCGATTATAGGTCGACCTTCTCCCGGTGTTGGCCGATGGTCGTTTGGACGGCGGAGGACGTTGTGGTTTCGGCGCGAAAGGCTGTGGCTCAGCTGGCTGGTTGAGACATGTATCGGTCGGTGAACGTTGGGTACGGCGCGGACGCTACAGTCGTTGGACGTGGTCGGTTAGGGTAGATCTGAATCCCGTTGGCGGGGACGCTATGGCCGTTGGACGTGGTCGGTTAGAACTTATTTGAATTGCGCTATGATGCGTATACAGTGGGTGGACTTCGTCATAATATATATATATATATATATATATATATATATATATATATATTATATATATATAAACTTGCCACTGCTCACCGTGCTATGCTCCCTAGAAACGCACAAAACAGGCTAACGCATAGTCTGTAAAGGATCATCGAGGTTTCATCGAGGATCTGGCAAACCGTTCCTAACTTCCGACTACGTCGTCACTGCAAGGGTTCCGTCAGGATTTTGAGCAGAAGATGAGTGCCAAAAGCGTTTTACAAAACACCGGCAATGTTGGACAATACATGGATGGAACCGCTTTTCGAGCAGCGTCGTTCTGCCGAAGCTATGCCATCAGACTGGGTTCCACAACTCTTCTGATGAGTGTCGCTACACATTTTGCACCAAATTTCATCATGAAACGTGTCGATCAGCGGCAGCTATCTTGGTGCTGGGTCGGTGATATTTTCCTAACAGAAAACGTTATCGGCCTCTCGCGAAAAATAATTATATATATATATATATATACAGTCCCTGAAAAAATTATAGAGTCACCAATTTTTGTTACATTTCACGCATTTAATATTACCAATCGTGTAAAGATCACAGTGATACATGCTCACAGAGTAACAACGAATACTTCTATCGACATTTGGGGTCTCGGATTACTTTGAACCACGAAATTTCCACATTTGGCACAGCTACACCGCGAACAAATTATAAGGCTACTAGCAAGATACCTGTTTTAACAAAAAATAATTAAGCGGATTAATGGCATTTGGGCTAATTTCACGGCATTTCGCAACTATATTTAATACTCAGTGACGTTTTGCAAGAGCTCGTCCCAAGCTTCGAAAATAGTTTTTTTATCCGTGTAAACTTATTGTTCGAGTCAGCTCCACGCATTCTGGATCATATTAAGATCAGATGAGAGTGCAGGCCAGCGAAGGACTTCAATGTGACGTTGGTCGAACCAGCTTCCGATCAGCCTGGCGGTGTCAATCGGGGCGTTATCGTGTGTAAAAACGAAGTCTGGCCCTCCCATCAGCTTAAAATGCGCCGATTGCTCTTTTAGTAAATCCTCCCCTGTTGCCGGCAGTAGTATAAACAACTTCAACAACCAATCCGGGATCGCTCCTTTTCAACACCGTCCTCCACCCCTTCCTCCACCACCGGTTCTCCCAGCCATCTGCCCCCCCCCCGGCTCCACATACCGCCTCCACCTCTGCCACCAGTACCTCCACATCCCAGCCTCTTTCCAGACTACCTGTTGTATTAAAACAATCTAGATTAAATTACCACCCCAGAGTCTCCGCCGAACAGTTGGCATCACTTCCCCCTGCAGATAAAAACGCGATAAAATGTTTATATTTTAATGCACGTTCGATAGGTAAAGATGATCGTACACAATTGCTCACTTCATATACTGCCTTAAATGATATTAATATATTGTTCATAGCCGAAACCTGGTCAGGTGTAGGTGGCAAACATGTAAAGTTTTCGGGCTGACCCTCAGCCAAGATTTAACGTCCACGGAACTGTTTTTCACATTGCTTCATAGACGGACCCCTATAAATACAAATGTGCAACGGTGGGGCTCGAACCCGCGCACTTATGTGTCTCCTCCGGTTGCGAGGCGGAGACTCAATCCACTACGCCACCGGGCTCGACTGGCAAACATGTAACCGATAGAGAACTGTCGTGTGATGATAGGTACTCAGTATTTCGATGTGATCGTGGCTCCCGAGGAGGGGGGGTTTGTATATTCATACAAAACACGATGAAAGTTTGTGAACTAAGACTATATAGTGGCATCGAAGCTGTCGCTTTGGACGTATATTCCAAATATAGTTCCATCAGGGTTGCCTGTTATTATGCGACAAACGCCGGCACCCTTGCTGAACGCAAGAAACGCATAAAAACTCTATACTCATTTGACTTAATTTGTGATACAACCAGTCCCATTTCAATTTCTGAAGATTTCAACCTTCCAAAATACACTGGAAGGATATTACGCTTTTAGATTCGCAAACCATGGAGTTCACCTTTGTTAATGCCTGCATCACCAATGCCTTACACCAACAAATAGACGAGGTCACTCGCCCTCGACTGTATTGTCATGGTGCTGAGGTTGCGCAGGTCAGTTCCAATGATGAAATATGTAGATAACACATTCGCCACTGTAGGTAATACTAAGAATCACTTTGCTACTCAATGTAATGACACTAACATAAATAATAATTTCAGTAAACTATCCAGTCACACCAATAGTAATGGTAATAGATATAGTAATGACCGTCATGCAACTAGTCACATTAATAGTAATGGTAACCTTAGTAGTGTTGGCCAATTAGCTACTAGTTGTACTAATAGTTGTATTGTCACTGATGAAAGAATCTTAGGTATCTCCGACGATGACGACGACAATCTGGGCTCTACAGTCGTTGGACGGTTAGTTATACGTGTTTTTCAGTCGCCAATTTTGTCCGACCACTATGCCATTTCGTTTTCTATTTTATTTGATGCTGAATATCCTACGGTAGACGAGGGAGTTTATAATTTCTGGAAGGGGGACTATGAAAGAATCAGCTGTAGGCTTGCTTTTATAAACTGGAGAAACTTGTTTTTAAATTGCGATACCGTTGACTCGATGTATGATAGCTTTGTATACCAGATACATTCACTAATTAAAACGTTTGTACCTAAACGAAATGGCAAGTAAACAAACAATGCTAATTTACGTAAATATGTCACCAATCTAGAACGGTTTACTGACCAGGAGCCAAATGTGCAGTATGAAAAAAAATGAGGAAAGCGACTAGAAGACTTCGTATAATGGAAGAAGCCAGTCTTGATTTTAGAAACACACAGTCTTTTTTTAGATATGCAGATAAACGATTAAAGGGAAAAGAAAACATTGCGGCTTTAAATATAGACGAGACGGTCCTCCTGAAAAACTGCTAGTGGACCATATTTTTAATTTTCTTCAATCCAAATGCTTGCTGGATGAGAACCAACATGGTTTTACTAAAGGCAAATTCACGGCAACTAAACTCGTCGAAATGACTCAAGATTGGGCTGTTATGATAAACTATATCAATAGGCTGGCCTTTGATTGTATATATTTTGATTTCTCGAAGAGATTTGATAGAGTAAACCATGTGAAACTTCTACAAAAGTTTAGGTACTTGGATGTAGATCCTCGCTCTATATTGTAATGATGTTGTAGTTACGCTAAGTACTGGGGATGGAAAGCTTTAAATGATAGAATCGAATCTTCTCGAACATTCGACATCGGAAATTTCCACTCGTTGGAGGCTGTTGACGATTCCGAGTAAGACGGGACGCACGTTCGATGATGTGCTCGGTCGACTGTGGTGTCGTCTCACCAGGTTGTTTACAACAATGCTGGTATTGCAGCCGGCGACGGTTCTTTGGTCGGGTGGGATGACTGGTGGGCTTACTGACGCCGTCGATTATCGACGGCGCCGTAGTTGGCTGTTCTGTTGTGTAGTTGTTGTATCTAACTTCGTCACAATATCATGGATTGCTAGTTATCTTACCCGTAGAGAGTTCTGCGTTCGCGTAAACAATAGCTTTAGTGAGTCGGGCACGTGCCCCTCAGGCGTTCTTCAGGGATCAAGCCTCGGGCCACTTTTAGTTTGCACATTTGTTTTAGATCTTAAAAACGTTATTCCTGAGTCGATAACTTATAAGCCTTATGCTGATGATTTGAAACTATACGGACCTTCCAACACCGCTAGCAAAAGGCAAGTACTACAGAGTACGATTGAGGCGGTTTCTAAGTGGTGTGTGGATAATGAAATGCTTATATCAGTGCCGAAATGTGCTGTATTGTGTTTAAAAGAAGCCCATAACCACATGCTACATGGGGAGGCTATCCCTATTTTAAATTGTATTAGGGACCTAGGGGTTGCGGTGACACCGCAACTGAATTTTAGCACTCATATTACACAAGTCATCCGATCAGCTAATCTTATATCTAATACCATATTTCGTTGTTTCATAATTAATGATTACAATTTTTACATGCGACTTTATAATAGTTTGGTTGTAACTAAGTTTATCTACTGCTGTGAGGTTTGGCGGCCTTATTTAGATAAACACATCGAAGCAATGGAAAGTGTACAGAGGAGATTCCTTCGTCGTGTCTCGTTAAGGTGTAACATTGCCCGAAATTCTATTGTGATAAGCCCTATTCGGGAACTTCAGTCCAGTTGACAAAATAAAGGTACATTTGAATTGACTTGAATAGCGCGTCGAATAAACACGACCGTCTAAAAACACAATCGACGACTTTGTATAATACCCGACAGCAGCCCAGATAACCACTGAACCGCCACCTGAGTGACGTTTTGACAAAATTTGTTCTTCCTTTCGGACATCGTGCAAATGAAAGTTAAATCGATCCGGTTTATCAAAGTTAAACTTATTTCATTCGAAAAGAGCACTCTGGGTCACTCAGTGGTCTATGACATCGTATCGTGGGCACTCAATGGTCCATGACATTTTTATCGTGGGCGGAGTCAAGACGAGCTTTCTTCGGTCAGTGGTCAATCGTTGTTTTTTCTTGTTTTTTGCCAATGTGTCTTCCTGAGGAAGCTTTGCACATTTCGCACGTTCGTTTGCACGTCGGCCGCCGCCGCAATTGCCCTAGCCGAGGGCGCAGAGTTCGACGCTTTCTTCAGAATTGCAGCTTCTTTCGTTCCGAAATAGAATTTGGACGCCCGGATTTTTACCTAAATTAATAAAGTTATTTACTACTTGGGCACAACGCCCCAATTGACGGGATTTTTTTGCGATTAGAGAGGCCGATGTCCTTATAAGATTTGGTATGAGCCTTTTCTTCACCCATGCGGCGCCAGCCCAAGCCTATCGTTTCAACAAAGAAAAAACTTCTGGTAGGAGGTCTTTTTTTTTTTTATACAGGAGGGGGAAATACTTTTAGGCACGTTGTGCAGGACTACACGCCGGCTGGTAGCTCGATGACTACCAAAGCCTTTGTATTACCTGCTAAAACCCTCATACCTCCTGTCATCCCCCGTAACCGGGTCCTATAGGTAAAACTAATATTGCTCACAGTTAAGGGGGGTGGTAGGAGGTCTGCGTTTCTGTCGAGCCATTGAATGTGCCCAAACATCGTTATTCTGCTTAATTCACTCGTTAAGACATGCATCTTGCTAGTGACCTTATCATTTTTTTGCGGTGTAGCTGTGCCAAATGTGGAAATTTCGTGGTTCAAAGTAATCCGAGACCCCAAATGTCTATGGAAGTCTTCGTTGTTACTCTGTGAGCATATATCACTGTGATCTTTACACGATTGGTTATAATAAATGCGTGAAATGTGGCAAAAATGGGTGGCCCTATATATATATATATATATATATATATATATATATCTTCACACTTGTGTATACGTTAGGCCAAAGACGGGTTTCCGGTTTTTAATTAGTAAGGCGCACAGCTTAACAGCTTGATTTCTAAGAAATGTGTGCGCTCAAAATAGTCTCCCTTGGCAGATATAGACCTCCTCCGTTGATCTGGCAACGAATAAGTTCTTGTTTGTTAAATGTTATATCCTTACACTTAAAACATAAAGAAACACAGTACTCCGCAAGACACCTCTGTCTGTAAAGGATGGCCTGAAGATTCACAATTAAATGGTAGTTGGACGACTCGAGGTCAGGTGAACTCGCTAAATTGCTAAATGCGGCCTAGCGTTACCATGTCAAAATAAATAAGCACAATCCTTAATATATATATATATATATATATATATATATATATATATATATATATATATATATATATATATATATATATATATATAGTTTCAATTTCACGAAACCGATTAAAAAAAAAAAACGCTGCTGCTGTTGAGTTAGTAGTTAGCGCCCCCCCGAATTTCTGGTTGCTCGGCGACTCTATTTTATATGAGCCGTATTCTTGGCCTCGCATAACTTGTCGTCCAACTATCTGATGAGCTCCAATCAACCAAGATGAAAACGAAAAGCCTGCACAGAAAGCATATTTTTGGAATGTCTCAATCTGCCTTTGAAGGTTTATTATTCGGGACATAATGTACGCAATGCTCCTTTTCCTGTATATGATTGCTTCCGCAGGAAGTCGAATGTGGGCATATACGCGTGGCAGACACAATCGCCAAAATGCTTGTTTGTCCATTAACAATTAAACGAAATGGGCCATAGCTTTGTTTTTTAATGAACATGTGTGTCCAAACTCTTAAGCAGAGGATTTTGCACATAGTTCAGAAGGGGAAAATACCCGCAAACTGGAGACGGGCTGAGATCGTCTTGTGGTCTTTCGAACCACACCCATTTCTTAGGAGCCTAGCTCAAGTATTCGTCATCAACAACCTCAGTTCAAACCCAGGACAGATCCTGGAGGCACATCCGGCGTGCCCCAAGGATCTACACTTAGTCCGGTACTGTAAACCATCTACGTTTTTTATTTTTTTTAACAAGAGCATTTATTTATTATATACACTGTTCCTGTACACATTCTGTTATCCTGGGACACGATGGCGTCTATAACTTTACTGAAAGGAGTTTTACAAGGATTTCCGTTACGACCTGCGCTCTTTAACCATGGTATATCATGCCTGGATGCTCAAATACGAAGCCCATTCAGGACATACGTCAAATCAAGTCATCTCAATGAGAGTGGGGCTTCTCTCGTAACGCACAGAAATGCAGAGGCACTGATTTCGGTGGACACAGGAAGACAGAATACATGTCATAAGATTTTGAAAAGACAAAACATGCACAATCTTAGGAATTCTGCCTTCAGTAAAACAACTAGAACAAAACTACAAGGGTGATATGGATCTTTGGGGGGCTCCATTAGGCAGGCAAAGTATCAACAACAATTAGCAGCAAGGTGCTAAATACTAAACTGAACGGCAAAATGTGGAAGAAGGGAACGTCCGAGAGGATTACATAGAAAGCGCTGATTATGCTGGTCCAAGCGAACCCATGGGGCCCGCCATGTAAGGTTGTCATGGATCGCCTTAGAGTACCTTCTCATCCCTTTCCTCCGCAGGACAGAAAAGCTCTAATTGAAATACTATTCTCGTACCAGAACCGCAGACCCTCCAGACTTATGAAGTCGATTCAGAACAGATTTCCGCAGTTACCATCGAAGAGGTGTTTATGGCGGCCGATAGGCTGGACCCGGGAAAGTCACCCTGCCCAAACGGTGTGCCCCCTGACGTAATTAAACTAATGGCGACCGATTACCCAAAACTATTAGCAGATTTTGCCACCCGCATTCTACGCCAGGTTCAATTCTCTCTTCATCGACGGAAGGTTATACGTCTCGCGCTGGTTCCGCCAACCAAAACTCTCGGACGATTTTCTTTTTCCTTCAAGCCGATATGCCTTCTAGACGCAGCGGCAAAGCATTTTGAAAATATTTTGCTGAAGAAAGTCAATGCATTCATAAAAGGTGCTCGCACATCCGCTACTACGGGATCTACTGGCGGCTAAGCGCAGCGAAGGACGCCTCCACGGGAACGTCGCCCGGACACAGGCGAGAGAGAAAAGGCCAAAACCCAGGCCCAACCCCCGTTCGGAGACAGCAATCTGTAGACCCGGTCTTTAATCTCTGATCTCAACATATGGTACAAAAGCCCTGTTTAGGGCCCTTTGACGCACTATGTGACACAAATCCTGACTGGACACGGCCAGGATTTGTGTCACATAGTACGTAGTTTCAGGTACAAAATCGGTAAATCTTAAACAGATACCTGTGTGGCGTGGTCACACAGTGACCCACTATTCAGCTCTGAGCCACTTCCGCACGGGTACGAACAACGCAGGGGCTGGTGAGAAGACACCCTCCATTGTCACCAGGATAACGTCCAGCCAGTTCGATGCAGTGCCAGATTTAGCTAGGAAGTGCTCAAAGCACGTCATGTTACCTTTGTGGCCATACAAAAAAAGATGAGAAAATATTCAGAACTAGCCGAATCACACAAGTTTAGCCTAGTGGCTTCTAAAACATTAGGCGCTCCAAGCCCTTAGATTCGACGACTATTAACAAAGCTGGGACAAATGTTGAAGATCAGGACGGGGCACAAAACGTCCGGCCAGCTTCTTTGCCGGAAGCTCTCCATTGATGTACAACGAAGTTGTAACGCGATTTCCGCGTTGTTCTTACTGGCACTCTGGACTCGACCAGCCTGAATTTAGGTTAAATGTTATTAAATGGCGTGACACAAACGTTATATCAGAAAATACAACAGTTAATTATTCGAAAATATGTTCCAACGCACAACCGTCTGCCGGCATAAACCTGGCATCTTACAACCAGAGAAAAACTCAGAACGTACGAAGGCGTCCAATGCATTTTTTGAAAAAAGAAAAACAGCTGCTTTCAACTACTGATTAATATTGCTGGTAGACTATAACTCGACAGTCCTCTAATATAAACTCTATGTTAACACGCGAAATTCTACATTTGAAATCTATCAATTTTCTTTTAGCTATTCAATTTTACTTTTGCTGGGGTCAAACAGCAAAATTCGTGTGACTGTCTTGACGTGGCTGCTGCATGTAATTGAGTCACTCATCATTTGTTTTCTACAAAGGATTTGGTGCTTGGAGTGTAAAAATAGTGTACTTCATTAGTTCCGCTCGTGTAGGAAATATGCAATGAGGGCTAAGCAAAAATAATCTGCTTGGGGGCCCGCAGATATAGTCAGAGAATTTAAGTATATTTATGGCGTTTTCCAATGAACGCCATGAGTTTCTATTCCGCATTGTTCACTTAGTGGTCGGTTTGAAACTGCACCGCATTCACTATTTTAAGTGAAGTTGACTTTCGAGCGTTAGGTCTAGCCCTTATGATACTTTCGTGTCAATTCTTTTCACGAAAGGCGCCAAAGCAAATTTTTCTTAAGCAAGTAAATGTTGGCTCGCGATGTCTATGAGAACAAAAAATGGCAGCAGCAGTATATGGTAGTCGGAGGCTTCGGTATTTCTGAAATGCTTTGCCGTAATTTCAGCACAGCGCTCGATGATAGTAATCGAGGTTTCCGGTGACGGTGGAGGTTACTACTACCACATATATATATATATATATATATAGTTTCGCTCGTTCTCATGATCAACACAAGGAATACCGACAGTTCCGTAACGAAACGACCTTACTTTATTGTGGTTGGTTTTGACGTCGTAGACATTCTATCAAATGGTAAGCTACTACGAAACGAGACCAGTACAGTACACAGCAGTAGACTTACTGCCTTCGCAGTCAGTTTGCGCCGAGAATATGTCTACGAATGCTGATATTGTTGCCGCCACGCCGGCCGAAGCTGTGATAGCGTCGTTATATAAACACACGCACCCAGGCCCACATATGCACATCCTATAAGAGTTGTAGTTACACTCAGACTATGGGTAAATCATATATTGTGGATAGCCGCTATAATGACGCCAAACCTAAGCCAAGTCTAAGGCAGATGAATGACAGATGAACCTGAACGCGGAACAGCAATTATTCTAGTGCATGAGAGTGCAAAGTGTTCTAGCGTGCAAGCTGTGGAGTCTTGGTTAAAGTGGTTATGCCGTCATTTGTTTATCTCTTCGTCAACACAATATCACAATGCATTTTGGCGGCGGACTACAGCTGTAGTGGTGGCGTAGTTATACCATCCGAATAGAAAAAGTGCCAGGTATACTTGTTTATAATATTTATATTTGTTAGATATGCGTATTATTTGGCATATGATGCATATGCATGGCTAGTGCGCGACGTCGTATACGTAAAAACGTAATGTACGTATTAAAGTATGTAAATTTAGGGATATTTATCATGTTTTGTGTTGGCTAAGTTGCAACCAATTAGTTTGTGTTTAAATGAATATACATAAAGGACATCGATTTCTATTTCGCGATCCTATTTGAACATATATATATATATATATACATACATTTATGTTACTGTACTATTATTCATTCCATTGGCTTCTCCAGGGAGGGCCTCGTCCGGCGATTCTGTGAGAGGTGCTGTCGACGGCTGTGAGCCTCCATTAGACCACCAACGCCGCAGCCGTGAGAAAAAGCCCGGAGAGTACGTGAAGTCTTTGATTGAGACACACACATCGAGTCTGTTGTCAGGAAGGCTCGCGAAGTAGTTTCGGGCATCTAGCTTGATCAATCGTTGAAGCTTGAAGTAATCGCGATTGCTGAGCACGTGCCATGTCTGCATCCGGTACCAGCCGCCGTTAGGGTGCAGAACAGTCACCTCGAGTTCTTTGCAGAAGCTGCCACGTAACAGGTCGTTAATGTTCAGAATGTCAATATAGAGCGTTTCCAAAACGAACGTGAGCTTGAACTGCACTCCTAAGAGATGGCCAGTGGTTTCAGCAGTTAGCACGGGTGGCTTGGCGGTGCCAGCGGCTAGCTGACGCATTTGCTCCACTGGAAACTCTAATGTGTAGACCTGCGTTTGCCCCGCATGAAGTGAGGGCTGTGTCGTCGTTGGTGGCGGCAGGCGCAGTTGCCATTCGGCACGGAGATTCTCTAGGTCTTCAACACGACGCGCAAATCTCTCAAGATCTTCGAGACGCCTGAGAAGAGTGACTGACGCCTCATCAATGACGCCTGTTCCGTCGTCTTCGAGCGTCTGCATCGTGCGATGTTCGGCATTCGCAGAATCTGGCATTTTTCAGCCGTTGCGTCCTAGAGGGCCGGAGTGAACTGCACGAAAAACACTGGCAAGGACAACACCACGAAGAGCGAGTCAGCGAGCAACGGCATGTGTTACAACAACGCCGCGGCTTACAGCAGGAGCAAGAAAAACAACGACAGCAACAATTGCAACAACATTAACAAAGACAGTAACATGGCACTAGCCACAGCAACGATAGTTGAACCACCGGTGTCAACACTAGGGACGGGGGGGCGATTGCCAGCCCCTTCTCAAACCTATGAGCTCCGGATCTAACGCATTTTCCTTTAGTACTATCACAGCTCAGCAACTGCGGATTGCTGCTGCAAGCGTAAAGTCAGATTCACTTGATGTTGGTGAAAACTTATCTCTATAGACATTTTGCGGCCATACATTCAGTTCTATACAATGTATTGATATTTCAGCGGTCCCTCTGACTATCGTGTTTGATATTCAGTTAAAAACGGGCGCATTTCCAGAACGCCTCAAAACATCTTCGGTAACTTCGCTATATGTATATGCTGTAAAAAGGCGCAGTCAACTGGACTGGCATTGGGACATATCTGTTGGTAGATCGTTAGAACTGCGGAGAATAGAAGTATGAGCCTCGGTGCATTCACTGAACCGGCCAAAGCGTTAAACTGCCTCGAACACTCATGTTTCATAATATGCTCCAACCACTGGGCTGTTCATGACGAATGACATCTTGGTTGGCACATCGTATCTAAGTGGAGAACGGCAGTTTGTGACGATGGGAGCTATGACACGAATTATGTCCACCGGCACGCGCCCGAAGATCGACACAAAAGTTGAACACAGGCAATATCTACCTCCGAGTAGGCGGTTCTGCTATCCCTCTCCGTTCAAAGGCAAAATGTGTTGGTATTATGCTGTAATAAATGAATGTATTGTCTACTAACTACTATTCGGTTTATGCACATATGTGCTACAGCTCTCCTACACCACTTTCATCAGCGATATTGCTTTTGTACACTGTTGGTTATGGCACAAATCACACGATTTTTCGCATGGCTTGCATTCACACTCGGTTTATATTTCATGCAACCGCTTCCGTATTCATACCTTCATATGAAATCCATGTATTGCAAACGCAGTAACGAAGTACCTGTTTTTACAACATGGGCTTTTCCAATAGTTTGTGGTAGTCGGTCTAGTCTTATAAAAACGCCAATTGGCATCCGCATGTGCATATTGCCATTCAGCAAGATGATTCTCTAAGGCTTTTATTCCACAAAGATTGAAGTCGAGGCCAACAGACAAATAAGCCAATTGCGGCTAATGCGGTGAACAACTAGAACTTTTTTAAAAAACTGGCTTTGATTTTGTCAAGCACTTCCAGATTCGCTTTCGATGGGCGGGGGCATATGACTCGTATGCCGCAAGCAGCAGCAGTTAGTGTAATCTCTAAAGTAAAAAGGTTGAGAGCGACATCCAGCGACAACCGATGAGGCTCTAGAATATTCTAAAAAGATAGAATGCGGGCTCTCACCTCGATATGTTTAGTGAAGTGTGTAGTGTCCACCACCCTAACGACCGGACGACGACCGTTACGAGTTCGCTATTGTCTCGCTAATATGTACGTGAACTGTACACACTCTGACCAGAGGACTTAGTCTATTGAACTTAGACTACGTAAGGAATGAAAACACGATCGCCTGCTGTCACCTGTAGAGTGGCTTGCTGACTCTCTGTGTCAGCTGTATTTATTGTCTCTTAGATTGTTCTCGAATGTGGTAGAATCTATTCGGTCCGAGTAGACGCTTCTATCGAGTCCTCTAGACGTTTCTCGTACCTACTCGTACCTACTCTTTCCACTGCACGTCCGCCAGCACGTGGCGCCGAGCCGACAGCCGTGTGTCTACCTAAACATGCCTAGACACAACAGTGTAGCGTAGTGCCGACAGTCGTGTCTACCTGAATATGCCTAGACACAACAGTCCCCCACGCTAACTATGAAATATGTAATATTGTATGTATGTAGTAATAGTTAGATCTATGTATGACGACGGCTTCGCCCGGCCATCTTTCGATAATCTATTCTTGTTCTTGGTCGTAGAACTCTAGGCTCTTGTAACGGCGTCGACGTAATCGGATCCGCTGATGTAGCTGGCTCGGTAGAGAATTCTGCTTCTTCTTTATAGACGGTGCTGGCGCCGGAGAAGTATTTAACCTAGCAGTAGAAGATGGTCCCGTGCTTGCAACCTCTGAATGTTTTGGCTGCTCGACGCCATGGTCGACAGTACCGTCGAAATGCTTGAGCAATGTAGAGCCTGTTTCCTTTTTTACGTCCGTCTTTCGGACTTGATCGAAATGTCTCTTCACCGTGCCGAGCTCGGGCGACTGCACTAGCATGTGTTTTCTTCCGAGTATCTTCACGACACGAGATAGACACCACTTGTTTCTTTTCCGGTAGTCTCGAACTGCCACAGACTCCCCCACGCTGAATCGAGAAACCGTCTCTGCCGGCTTCGCTAGTACCTGTCGCTTCTCTTTCAGCTGGGATATGCGAATTTGTCGGCCGAGGAATATGGATGCACGGCTACTTCCTGTAGCTTCTGAATGCTGATTCTCGAAACGCTGAAGTGGATTGAACTCTCCGGGTTTCTTTTCCGGTGATCCAACTTTCGCAAGGTATTTCATCTCTATTGCCTGTAGCTCCTTCGTACCGTTCTCGGCAAGTGCGTAAGGTATTTTCCTGGGCTTGTACACGGGCTTCGGCTGATCCTTGAACTGGACTGTAAGTGCGTGTACTGCCGGTAGTGTGCCAATGCCTGGCGCCGTGAGCTTGGGGTATGCAGAAAGTATATCACTAGCTTCGCTTTCTACTCGATGAACTTCGAGGTGCCCCCATCTCAGCGCCTTCATCCAATCGCGACCGAATAACATTGGAAATTGGGGATCGTTGACCAGGTACAGCCGCAATAATTTTGTAATGTTGCGGTACTTCACGTGAACTTCCACGAAAGAGTGTGGTTTCACTTCACTGCCATTCGCCACTTTTAACGTAATGTCTGGCTCATGGTGTATGAATTTTGGCAAAACAGCCGAGAAACGTGAAAGAGGCATCACAGTGGCTCCACAGCCGCTGTCCACTTCCATTGTAGCATTGGTACCCTCGATCTCGACTGTTACGAGTAACGGGTCGATATCGGGTCTCACTGTTCGAATTGTATGTACTGGCTTTACAAAGTTCATACCTGAAGTCTTTTTTAAGGCTGGTTGAACTTGTACGGCGAATGCTCCGTTCTTCTTATTCTTGAATTTGTTGGCTGAACTAGCACCGGGCTGTCTTTGCTGACAGACGATCTTAAGATGTCCGGTCTTCCCGCATGAATTGCACGTAGACTTAATATGCGGACACTTGTCAGCCTTGTGGTCAGGCTTCCCACAACGATAGCAGTGGCCTGGCATCAGGCCCTGTCTGGAGCGAGCCGGAGCTGTACTGTCCTTACTGCCTGAACCCGTCGGTTGCTTCTTCCAAGGCAGCTTGGCTTCCCGCTGCTGTGTACCAGCAACTATTTTGTTGATCGTTAACCGTTCTTTGCGCACAAACACTGACTTTGCTTCTTTGACTGCGTCGTCTAGTGTTTTGAAAGTATCTGCCTTATGCAAAACTTGGTCCTTAACATGGTCGTCCCTGACACCGCTGATGAACTGTACTAGTAGTACTGTCGTCAAGAATTCCATTGGCCATTCGCATTCTTCCGCGTTTCTTCGTAACCTGCGCGCGAAGTCTTGAATCTGTTCACCTTCTTCTTGTTTTAGGGCTTGGCATTCGACTCTTTTTACCCATTTTGACGTACCTCTTGTGTAGATAAAGTCCAAGGCCGCCAGAAGTTCTTCGTATGTCTTCTTTGATGGCTCCTCTGGAAATATCTGGTCCCGCAGCTTCTGGTACACTGTGGACGAGAGGTGGTTTAGCAAACCTAAAGCACGCTTGCTCTCGGGGTACTCGTTAAGCTCGATAAATTCATGGAAGCGACACCGATATGTAGACCACGGCATCTCTTCTTCCATGAATCTCTCGAACTATGGCAGTGCTCGGTTTTCCCTGATGCTTCCGTCTCGTTCCATCGTGGAATTCTTCTGAGCGCTGTAGTTGCCGAAAGATGTAGTAGTAGTAGTAGAAGCTGTAGCGATGTAGTTGCCGAAAGCAGTAGTAGTAGAAGTTGCAGCAATGTAGTTGCCGAAAGAAGTAGAAGTTGTAGTAGTAGCAGGCACGTCCTTCAGACGTAGCAGGTGAACTTGTTGCCGTTTGAACTATGGCACCCTGCCGATCTCGAAAGTAGAAGTAAGGCTTGAAGGAAAGTCGGTCAGTTCGTTACCACTTCGTCGCCACTAATATGTAGTTGAACTGTGAATTACGTATGTAGTAGTTACGAACATCCCATCTTCGTCGCCACTAATATGTACGTGAACTGTACACACTCTGACCAGAGGACTTAGTCTATTGAACTTAGACTACGTAAGGAATGAAAACACGATCGCCTGCTGTCACCTGTAGAGTGGCTTGCTGACTCTCTGTGTCAGCTGTATTTATTGCCTCTTAGATTGTTCTCGAATGTGGTAGAATCTATTCGGTCCGAGTAGACGCTTCTATCGAGTCCTCTAGACGTTTCTCGTACCTACTCGTACCTACTCTTTCCACTGCACGTCCGCCAGCACGTGGCGCCGAGCCGACAGCCGTGTGTCTACCTAAACATGCCTAGACACAACAGTGTAGCGTAGTGCCGACAGTCGTGTCTACCTGAATATGCCTAGACACAACACTCGCTCAAGCAACATTCGTCCTCTGCACACACACCCAGATTGCCCGCGCATTTAGTGACTTTCCGCGTCTTCAATACTGGGGTGACTTCTATCTGGTCCCGTGTCTTTAGCTTGCTTCGCCATTACCGCCAACCGACGCTGTCTATGCTCGCGCTGCTATCCTACAGTTGTGTCTGGGCATGTTCAGATAGACACACGACTGTCGTCTAGAGGCCACGTGCTGGCGAACGTGCAGTGGAAGGGGTAGATACGAGTAGGTGCGAAAAACGTCCCGACGATTCGATCGAAGCGGCTACTTGGACCGAGACGAATCTACCGCATTCGAGAACAATCCGTGAGACAATAAATACAGCTGGCCCAGAAGAGTCAGTGACACTCTACAGGTGAACGCGGGCGATCGTGTTCTCTTTGCTTACGTACTCGGCGAGACGAAGTTCAATAGACAAAGTCATTAGGTCAATGTGTACAGTTCAAGTGCATATTAACAGGTTTGTTTTGAATTTGGTCCCGTCTTCATGTTCGCGTTGTGCACCGGCGCCAGCTGGTGTCCGTATTCTGACCCGGTCGCTGGACACAAACATGGTCTCGGCTGCCGTTCTTCTTCTTCTGTCTGCGTGTGTCTTCACCGGGAACTGAATCGAACTTCGTCCTCATCAGCCGCGGGAACATGTTCCGTAGTCGATGCCTCGTCTTCACCATTCCATCATAGGCATCTCCCGCCGCCTCCAGGCATTTGCCGTTGGTTTAACGATCCCGGCGTTGCTGCTCCCACACGCCGATCGCCGTACATTTTGTTTTTTCACTCAGTTTTTTTCAGTTTTTTACTCAGCAGAGAAAAAACCTAACTTTATATTCGCAGTTGAGAAATCACGAAGTGCGTCTTATGCCGGTGCCTAATAGACTCTCCTAGAAAACAACATCGATCCAGCGATATATGTAGTAGCTGTCAAAAAGCAAAACTACATGCGAAATGCGCCTGATTGTGCGAGTGACTATTGTCGATGCCACGGGAAAATTCCTCCATCAGACAAAGGAGAAGGTGCAACAGCTCAAGCGGTCTCACAAACCAAAGCTGCCCCAATTATGAACCAAGGAGAGTTTATTGAGCCCTAAAGACATTCTAAAAATGTTGATTAAGGACCAGGCGCCGGAAACGGCGATCAGCCTTGGACCCTTAAAGAAAACCCGGACAAGCGACCATTTGAACACTGCCAAAATGCCTCCTTAGCTCAACAGCTTGTACGCTAAAAACATAAATATCCTAGTTAAACCCGGGATTGAGTCGATCCCAAGGTTCTCCCCGAACGATCTGATGAGGACTCGTTGATCAACAAATAAGTAATATATTTATTCAGACCCCCATCACTTTTCGGGCTCTCTAACACGTCTAGGGGCTAGCATCATCTATATGGAGTAACGGTATAAGCAAGTAGTGATGTTGCAAATATGAACACAATTGGTTATATATTCGTGTACAGGTTTGAATTCAGTTAAGCTATTGACCAGGTTCACTTAAACTGACTCTGTAAGCAAGGCGTAGGAAACGTCGTGCAAACGTAAATTTAAATGGACATTTAAAATACATGTATGTGTTTATCCTTCTTTTTAAATAAACAAAAAATACACTGGAGGTGTTCCAAAAATGTGTCTTATGTACGTAATAACAATTATGTCCAACCATCTTATGCAATACATTTTAAACTTGGGGGTCTTGTTTCGGGTTATGCCGGCCAGCATTGCCCAACACTTTTTGACACCAGGTTGGACGGTGTTGCGAGTTCCATATAACATAATCTTTTCTATGACGCACGGATGGTGAGTTCCATATATATATATATATATATATATATATATATATATATATATATATAGGAGTTATGCTTTCAAATTATGCGTTTCCAAAGGTTGCTAATTATGATTTCCCATGTTGTTTTTCAACAAATGATCGCAATCGCCTTTTAACTAGACCTGCATTCTTCTCGGTCATCTCTCTATCTATTGCGGTCCTGGGCTCTGTTGGTCTGTGTGTCTCAGTATGTGCTAGGCAATATGACTTGGCTGAGGGCACGCTGATAGGCACCAGTAGTCTTAAGAAGCAGGCCGCCGCCGGGTTCGTCGTTGTTCCCATAATTTGTCAGTAGTTTGCAGAGTTGTTAATTCGAAACACTTATCCTCAGTACAGTGTTAGAAGACGCCTATATTCAGACACAGAATGGCCCACCCACGCGACAGATCTTAAAAATCCTTTCGGGACTGACTCTTAGCCAAGATTTAACGTCCATGGGACTGCTTTGCGCATTGCTTCACAGACGGACCCCCATAAATACAAATGTGCAACGGTGGGGCTCGAACCCGCGCACCTATCTGGTGTCTCGTCCGGTCGCGAGGCGCAGACGCATGCCACCACGCCACCGGGCTCGACATTTTTTTTTCACATTTATAACATAAGCATGCAATTGTCCACTTTAAGAGAAAACAGACACAACCAGAAATCTTGAAGTCATGATTAGTACTTCGTTGTGGAACTCACACGTAGACTAAACTGGCCGCAAAGTCCGAAAATGTATCGCAGTCCTCAGCCAGATGCGTTCGTCTGTTACGACAAAATTCAAACGAGAATAATACAAAACACTCATTGAAACCGATTTTAGATATGCAGTTGTCGCGTTGGGTGGAACTGGTGGTTTCCAACTGTACTGCAATCGTTGATGGTTTTGCAAAAATAAGCGGTGCGACCAATCGCTAGTGTTAGTGCCATATTTCGTGCAGCTTCACTGATGCGTACACTTAAGATAGTTCCTAAATGTTTGTTGACTTTTACCTGCAATCTGCACTTGTCGTGTTTCTTCTGAAAGTTGCAGCAACCTGGTGTGAAATTCAAATTAAATACAGACCAATACACAGCTATGCAACAAGGGGAACGCAAACGTAGTCATCATCGGCCAGCTCCGCAGCCCCCTTCTGGAATCCCTCCTAAGATTGTTAATTAGATAGCGCCTCCCAACAGGCTGTACGAAAGTCGTGAGTGCATTGAAGTCGACGATGATGACATTTCCCCCATCAAATTGAACAAGGTTTCGTGCTTATGGGTTAAAGCGCAGGATCATCGTTAGCTTGCGTTTGAAGTTCATCAGACGACCTATTCAGGGACTTTCATTTGACACCTGTACGTTTCCCTCGTATTATCAGGTGATCTACGACAATCTGCACAATTATCATAACTATGTCTGCCTTAAGTGTGTAGGCCTGCGACTGGAATTGTTTACTGAGACCTACCTATACTGTAGATGATATTGTTATTGTGTTCGGCCATATAACATTATTGCATGAGAAGTTATAGTTCTTTAACTCATCCTTCAACTTGCTATGCTTAATGCTATAAGCGTAACCGCGACTTCGAGTTGCTCCTTCCTGCATCTCAAGCCCGTCCTTACTTTAAAATTGTATGGGCATGTCTTGCGTATGCTTAGAAAATAATTTAGAGATGATTTCTCTGTTTAAGGGGCAATGGGCAGGGATTTATCAAATATTTCTTGCGCGTTTAGACTCATCGGTTTCACTTCAGTGTCGATCTAACCCTCTTATCGCTCTTGAGCTGCCCACCTGCCGAAGCCGCATTGCCTCTGTCAAGTGCGTCGGAGCATCGTAGACATGATTACCTGCATTATCACAGTAAGGTTAATCCTTCCTCAAAGCACATTTCTAAATTAATAACGGGGGAAGGAAGTAAATAAGTTTACGGGACTAACTTATTTACTTTCTCCTCCCGTTATTACAACCTTAAGAATTACGACCTGGCCTTTATATGCAAGGAATTAGGTATCGTACTTTTTATTGCTCGTCGGCCCATCGTAAGCATCCCTACCTCTCAGTATGTTGGCATGTTTTTTTTTCTTGTATTATTAGCTGTATCATAAGTTCAACGTACGCATTAGACTAATATATTTATTATAATTCTCTGTAATACATTCACACTGTCCCTCCCCCATAGCACCCCCCCCCAGATGACAGGAGGATGTATACGTTCAACGACCGTGCCCATTGCGAGCGTCGAGACATTGTTTTTATCTTGATCTAACAGCCTAATAGTTCTTAGATCAAGATATCAAGATATCTGTCAAGATGATATCCTAATCTATTATCAAGTTATCAGTTAATGCAAACTAATTAAACGCATCTAGTTTAAAACAAATAGATGCGTTGTATTCCATCAAGATAACACCCGCTCCTGTGGCATCTGTGGTAGCCTGCCGCAACTTGCTGCATTTCTTATGGAATATATTGCTAAAATAGGAATTTGGTTTAAAAAGGAAAATAGTCCACTTAAGCTACTTTTTGCGTGATTGAAAGGTGATAAACTGCTTTTGAATACAAATTCTAATCTGCTATTACAAACAAGTACACACACATATATAATTTATATATATATATATATATATATATATATATATACATATACATATATATATATATATATATATATATATATATATATATATATATATATATATATATACATACATATATATATATATATATATATATATACATATATATACATACATATATACACACATACAGGCGCCTTTGACAGTTTGCGGCAAAAACCTTCGCCGTATTCTTCAACGACACCCACCTGCAGAGAAGCGCGTAACAGCAAAACGAATTTTGTTTCCACATGAATATCGCTTGCCGAACGACTTCACGAAGTGTCGACAAAGAAACGCCTACAGGAAGAGCACAGTGCTAGGTCGACTGTGGCATTTCGCCTCCTTGGTACACAACAGCTGACTGAAGTTGAGCTTTACCGTCGAATGGCTGCACTGGCAGCAGCGGTAAAGGCACTTGTAATAATAATATTAAATAGAGTACTCATACTTGTAGTATAAGTGGTAAATATAAAAGTGGCCGTAGTATTAATCACACTCGTTGTAGTAGCGCCGTACAGCCGTACAGCGCTCTGTACGAGTTAAACATGACGAAAACCTGGCGGCTCAACATCGGCCTGGTAGTCGTCGAAATGAACTTTGAGAGAGAAAGAAGATGACAATGACAGGCGTCTATATATTACAAATTGGATTGAGTGACCATCACGGTCCAAATACGCGGATTGACATATTGTGTAAATTCAAATAAACGGAATACCGCCTGGCGCCAACAGCCAGACGTGCGTTCGGAACCGAATGATGCGGTCGTGTCTCTCGTAACGTAGGTCTCCAGTAGTATTAGTCTACGCGCGGCAGTAGAGGTAGACTAGGCTTAACAATCCCAGCGACGGCTACCAACAGGCCGCCTCCCTACCGGCACACCCGTGCCGCAACAAAAGGTATTCGTCGATCATGGCTGTATACCGTATTTTGACCTTCCAGCTCATTACAGAGAACAACGCTCACAACGCATATAAGAGGAACAGTACTGACGGCTTTTGCTTCTGTACGGGGATGTAGGTGATGTCTTAAGACTGTCCGTCTTCTCAGCAATAAGGCTTTTTGTACTTAAAAGTGTAGTGGCCAAACGTCGAACAGACCTGACTGTTAAACATTAAAGCTAGAATTCCTAGCCGGGACATGACAGTAGATCTCGTTCCCTAGACGGTCTCATCATGGGATGACAAACTTATGAACAAATACGTACTATTGCTGTCTTATTGATGCACCCAATGTTATAAATGGATCCGCCTTCAAGGGGGCATACCAAGCCTTTTTTGTAAAGCGCGTGCAATAGCTGCGTAAAATATTATGCGCCACCGAGTCGACAGGCTAACCTTAACCGATTTATAACCCGATACAAACACACGCAATATATATATATATATATATATATATATACTAGCTGCGTCAAATATATTACTACAGATATATATTATTTTAGCTCAAGTATGATCATAATATGATACACGTAGATTAGAGTAGCTTACCTTGCGTTTGCAATATACTTATATAATATTTATTGAACGTTAAGTGCATTTAAATAATTCTTTTTCATGCTATATTTAAATATATATATATCCCTATTGTGACTATGTTGTTAACCGTGACCTCTCACCTATGTCGCTGTTGCCTCGAATGACCGTACTTTCTACACCAAGAAAAGAAGACACTTTGCGTTATTTAGTTAGCTACCGCCTCTCTGACGGTTGACCTTTGTTGCTGCGATGACACTAGTGAAGTGGTGTTGAGCGCGTTCAGTTGTGTTCATTTGGTTTTGCCGCGGGAACTGAACGTCGCAGCCGCTAGTTACCCGCGCAAATAAATAGATTTCAAATAAAGGTACTCAACAACGGCAACAGATACGGCTCTCACTGTATAAATGCAACAGTATATATACACTACTGTTGAGATACCTACTAGCTCCTGTCTTCTTTATTTACTCCCTTTATACAAACTATACAGCTTAATAGTTACTGACTTTTGACCAACACTCAAGTCACCACAGGTAGAGCTTTGTTTAATTCATTGCTGTCTCTCAGTGTGCCAGCAGCTTGTTTAAAAACAAACCTTCTATTCCAACGGTTCCCCTTCGGTGGTCTCCACACTGCGGCCTCTCTCTCTCTCTCTCTGTCTCTCGCCATTTCACTTCCATAACTCCACACGTAAGCGCGAAACCTCAGTAGCGAAAGATTTTACTACTAGATAGAGGCAGTTTTCATTTTATTCGACGCAGATGAGGCCATCTGACATCTCCAAACTTGTCCTGGCGTCCTCCTCTTCTCACGGACTTGCGGATTATTGTAAGTAAAGAGTGGATTTCCATGCGAGCGCAAACTGTAGTACATTTTGTACCGGACAGACTGCTATCTCGACGAGAACTGCAACGGTTGCGCTCGTCATGACTATGACGAGCGCAAGGAGATTAACCGATTTGTATAGGTGAACCATTCGGACAACACGTCTGCAATGCTCTCCATGTGAAGCAATGCGTTGCACCTGTTAGCGAACCATTCGCGATGCGGCTGCCAGCCGTGAGTCTTCCAGTCGATACCTAACAGCTGGCCTATGAACTGAACGCGCTTGCCGCTGACGTAGTGGAGTTTACGTGTACGCCTGAAGTGTCTCAAACGAGTAGCTGTTCGGAAAGTGGCCTACGCTGCCAGCATGCCTGAGGTGTAGAACACCGTCGTACGGCTGAAGGAACTCGGCAAGCGTTGAATTGAGGTAGACGTTCTTCATGACGGACGAACTGAAACAAGCATATAAGCAGAAACATCGCCAGATTCCTTTTGAGGAAGTGCCTGCCATTTCACACAGCGGTGGTTCAACGCTATACGCGATTATGTAACTCGCGGCCAGCTGCCAGGTTAGACGGCGAAAGTGGGCCCAATTGAGAAGCGTCGAACAGGCCGCTGTGAGCACTGTCGTCATTACAATAGCAATGCACACGCTTGCCTCCAGTGCGCGTATGAAGGCCGTCTCCGACGGCGGAACGGACCTCAGAGGGGTGGCGCACTTCACAGCGAGCAGTTGCTGTCTTTCCTATGATTGGGAAGTGTTTGCGATGAACGATATGTGATGAACGATATAAGATGCCTCATCTCATAGAAAAGATCCGACTTGACACGGATCAAGCGTGGCGACACTGGGCACAGTAAAACGGCAAGCAGTCGTACCTGTAGCATAGTTAGCTTACCAATAATCCGTTGTGTTACGGAGGAAAATTGTCTATAGGTTGACAGGTTGAGCACCGTCGGTATGTACCTATCTACGCTGGTAAACACGACCGCGCTGAAGGCAGGACGATGACCGTCTTTGAACTTGAACAGATCTTTCCAACCGTGCGGTTGGTAAAGCGAGAACGTGGAAGTAAAGCACGAACCAATGGCGAAAAGTGTCAGACGTTCCGGCGCAACATTCCCCTGGGCTGCATGGCGTGTCACGACTTCTGAAAGTGGCTGTTCTGGCATGCACGTAACGCCGTGCAATATATCCGACGCCCAAACCAATGTCCTAAGCAAACCGGCAGCTGCGCAGATAGTCGTCATTGTGCACGATTGTTAGTCTGCTATAATAAGCAAACCGTCAAGAAATGAGGTCCACACGTCACAGACTAAAGCAAATAAGAATTTAGTGTGATCCGATGATGCGTTAGTGGTCGTTGCATTGCTAGTCAAAGTAACACCCGACACAAAAAGCTTCATCAGATGCATTGGCTCCCGGCCAGCGTGTCCCCGGAGGGTAATCTTCGAATGTCAGGGGGTACATACAACTTCTTGTGTTAAGAGCTGCGGCATCTTTGATTACGCTGGGACGTGTTGCTGAGAGTGCTGAGATAGAAAGTTCTTCTGATCGATCGATAGAAATCTCCTCAGAGTATCAGATATAGGTTAGACTGAGCCCTTGTATCTCTAGCTTCGACCAGGCTGTGTTGTTTGCTCCTAGACACACTTGTCGCTTGACTTTCAACGCCGTATACATATATATATATATAAAATATTGCGATGATTTATTAATCATTTACAATACAATTGCACACTCGGCAGTGCTCGCCTTTATATATATATATATATATATATATATACATAGCGTTTATTTTATGACACATAATAAGATGTAAACAATTGTCCTCCAGTGAACGTGACGACAAATTTCATCAGCCTTAGGTCTACGCACGGTGTCGACTACATAGACAAAGAGCCAAGTACTGCCGTAGCATTATCTCGTTGTACTCGTATATCCAATGAGAGCCTTTGCCGGAAAAATTCACCAGCGCGTGGATCCCCTGTGGCTAATCTGAGACACTTGCAGACCTTAGCAGCAACGCCCTCACAAATTTTACCTGGTCCCCTAAGGACAGGACTGTAAGGCGGCCAACGATATGCTCACGACTAACGCTTTGCAAGATAGTTCTTTCTTTTCGTACTCCCTCTCACGAAACGACAAGTGGTTAAGAGCAGCCGCTATTTGTACAATGGAAAAGTCGCCAAATTTAGCGCGTATAACATTGTCAGACGGATCAATAGTTTGTTAGATGTAATCTTCAGGAAGCCGAAAAAGCAAACTGATGCGCCCCAACCAAATCCGAACTCGCGAGCCACGTCTCAGTGCAACGAGAGTCGGGGCCCGCGCCCCTCGATCAAAAAAGCCAGGTTCGACAGGTCAGGTTTGCCGGTCGTGCTCAGCATCGAGGGACACCGATAATGATCTTCCCACTCCGCACCGGTTCGAGCTTTGGGACCGATCGGTCAGGCTTAAGGGAATGGCATCCGGTTCCTCCGACAATCCTGGACTTCCTGATCCAAGCCCTAACGGTTGCATCACAGCAACCGTCACCGGAGCAGGGATCAGAGCAGCAGCCATAAACGTCGCTAAAGATAGCATAGTGGGTTTGAGAAGGCACTGCAACCGTAGCGCTTCTGGCACCATCGGCTCTAGATGGTGTCGATATTCTGGTTCTGAAAGAGACGTGGGCGACCGCGCCTTTTGATGTTCCAGTTATCTACGCCGTCCAATGCTAAAAAATGTGCCGGTCCCGGACGACCCAGCAGCAGTGTGTCATCAACGCCAATCAAACAATCACCAGCGCGCGGATCCCCCTTGGCTAATCTGAGACACTTGCATACCTTAGCAATACTCCCTCAGTAACCTAGGCCCCCTAATGTCCCGAACGCAAAACGTCAAAAATCTACAGAGTGTCCGATAAATGCATCCTTTCGACGCTTATTTGTCTGCACCTGCAAACAGAGTAAGCAGCCGGCGCAGCGCCG
Source organism: Dermanyssus gallinae (assembly GCA_003439945.1). NCBI lineage: Eukaryota > Metazoa > Arthropoda > Arachnida > Mesostigmata > Dermanyssidae > Dermanyssus > Dermanyssus gallinae. Next base: position 16,026 of record QVRM01005685.1, on the reverse strand, counting down.
TGATTGACCCTTAATGGTGCTAAATATTCAGTCACGATGGCGTCCCAGGCAAGTGACTCCCTTCGCCGGGCTCTAGACATTAAGGCCACCATTTTGGGACTTTTAACCAAAGCAGCGTCTGAAATGCTGAGGCCTCCATTTGCGACAGGTTAAAGGGCTTGCCTGCGGCTGTTTCTGGTGAACTTAGATTAAGTATGGAAGACAGGGACTTCAACGTGTGGGCGTTTCACTGTATATCTACTCAAACGTATTATTCACTTCTGAAGCGACTTCTGAAGCGACTTTTCTAACAATGAAAATACTAATGAAAATAAATATAGGTTAATATGCTTTGCAGCATTCTAATGTAAACTCGATAATTGCCACCCGTTAGGCAATTAGTTGCGCAAAATGTAGCTATTTTTGTAACAATTGTAAAACCGCATTTCCGCCCGGGGATATGTTACGAGCCTCAAGGGTTGTATAGGAACCGTAACAAACAAGACCGAGGCGTTGTCATCATAAGATATCATTCTATATGTATCTTTTATATTCCATATGTATCTATATTTATTTTCTCAGATACGCGTTGGCCCATTTATGTCCACACGTAGGCACTCATTGAGAAATCGTTTAAAGAGACACGGGACTACCAACCTCATCTCAGGAAGCTTTTTAATAAGCCTTTAAAGAAAACGATTGAAGACGATTGCCTTATACCCCAAAAGCAAAGTATTTTATAAAACTCTATAAGATGCGTCTTTTTTGAAGACGCATGCGTTCCTATGTTTTTAGGTTTCATATGCTCCTTCTCGACCACACTAAAACAGCAGACTACATAAGTTATAGTGCCCGTAACGACGCACATTGGGCAGGTAGGTGGTTAGGCGCACTTAATGTGATTTGCCTATTAAACAGCGGACCCACTAGTGAGTTGATCGCTAAACTCCGACGAGTATTTCCTCGCTAACGATTCCTCGTCTATTAGAACATATAGCTTTAATGTTTGTGAAAAAAAATACCGGCCTACCTACGGCGCTTGCATACCTTTATTGTCGTAAATTTAAGTCATGAGGTAGATTAATATCAGCCAAAACAAGATATTTACCGCGCTCTCATTTGAGGTCCAGCAGTTAGCACATCAATCAAAGATGCAAATTTTTCAATTATAGTGATAAACTATATTTATAATAAGTGGTACAGTATCTGTGTTGATGTTGTTCCTCATAGTGCATGTTACCATCAGTGTTACGGTTCGTCGTCACTATATTACTTCAGACATCAAGTCATAACCAATACACGCCACTAAACACTACTCGTGCTCAGTGGACATCGTTGCCTTTAGCATTTTATCGTCACGATTTGCATTGAACTTGAAGGAATTGGCGATTTGTTCGCTGCGTTTCAGCTTCTATGAACGCCATTTGGTTTTCAATTCAACCTCGCTTGGTACTATATACACATTGCTACGTAATTACAGGATACGGGTATACCAATCCGCATATACGTCGTAATCTCTTCCCATGTTAGAACCTCCGGCTTAACACTAAATAACGTTATTACAAATGATGATACAAGTTGTATTACTTTACTATTGTCAGTTGCCAACCCTCATATCACGCTAATTTCAATATTGCTTGTTTCGTATAATGTCGGTCGTTTGCATATGCATAGCAAGCTTCAAGTCAATAATTTGCCAATGTTACGACTTAAAACATAAATTCTAAGACTCATGCAATCTGAAGTTCTGAAGTGTGCAGAATTAAGTGGCTATTTGTCTATATTTTTCGTTCTACTATTCTTATTACAGAGAATACCAAATCCTTCTGCTTTTCAGCTGCAGTTACGTTGCCGGCTTAACGCGTTTCCGTGCAAACACAGATAGCGTTAAGCGGAGACACTGCCAACTCCATAACCACGCCTACCATTGCGGCAAAAATAACCAGTCCACTTAGGTTGAACGTTTTGTGCAGATTAGCCATCCGGATTGCGCCCGTAAGGTTCGTTATATCACGTAGGACATGGTGTTTCTGATAGAGCAGAAAGCGATGCAGCTCCCAGTTCGTCGTCCGCAAGTCTACGCTGTACTTCTTCTCTGCCAGGGAGACTTTTCTTCGTTGAATGTTGCGCAGTCTGTGGAGGGCGTTTTGAGCTTGCCCAGGCATTTCCTTTATTGAAATAGGATACGCGAGACCGTGTTCGCGAATTGTCGCGAACACTGAACTAGGTATAACTTTCAGTAGATCTTTCCCGAAGGATGAGCCCAACCATTCATTCGACTCAAAAGGACGCGGTATGTTGCCGGATGACACCATCCAAAGCCCAAGTGAAGCTGTATCTAGTTGACCTTTTACTCTTAATTTTCTCAACGGGATTGCCAAATGGCATTTGATCGCGCCAAGAACAGTGCTACAGACGTGTCTTTTTTCCATAATATTAACGAGCGTTGTTGCTCGAAGAAAAACGGCCGAATAACCGTACGGTGGCACCATAATGTATGCGGCCTTCTGTACACGCAGAAAACCGTCGCGGGGCTGAAAGAACTCGGCAAAAATAAAATCGACGTAGAGATTTCTCACAACAAACTGGAACAGAAAAATGAACAGAAACAACCCTAGACTCTTTCTGGCAAGCTGCCTTCTTCGCGTGATTAGTGGCTTGATACTGCTTGCTGTGGTCACGCTGCCTGTAGCCAGCTGCCAAGCTATTTGGCAGAAATTTGCCGGCTCCAACACCGCTGCTGAGAATGCCACAAGTAATAGAGTGCTTAGCGCGACTACGCACACACTTGGCTCCAGTGGTCGCATGAAGACCTCTTCTGCTGGCGGGACGAATCTGAGCGGCACAGAACATCTGATCGGAAGTTCAAAGTAGTCTTCGTACAGGTTCGAGTGGTTTGGCTGCAACATAAAGTAGAACGTAAAGTCTCTCGTCTTTCGGAGAAGACTGCAATTTCGCGTCGAGCCTTTGTGTCATATTGTCACAACGACGTAAAATCCCAAGCTGTCGAGCACCATATCGCGGCGCGCCTTTTGAATGCGTCATCGTCCTCGGACGTCTGTGAACGGAAGCAGCTTGGTGCGGTGTTGAGCTGTCGACGTGTCTAGGCGATCAACGAGCACATGGTCTCGTTCGACAGCGCCACCGTAGATGGTTGCATAACGTGCCGCATCGAAGAGACTTTTAGGTGACAGGCGCACAAGAAACAGGACGAGATGTCCCACGCCGTCAAAGATATCGAACGGCATCGACGACCACCTGCCCAACGAGGAAGGACACAGAAGTACGGCGAGCGGGCGCGCCTCGTGCAAGACGAGTTCAGTTACTACGACCTGAGTTGGCCGAACAAAGCGGTCAAAATAATACGATTTGTGGATTAGCTTGCTTGTCGGTGTCGGCAGATGCTTGTCGACGTTGGCAAAAATGACCGCGCTAAAGGCCGAGGGGTGATGGCCACCCCTTACGAGGCTGTCGAAAAGAGGTCGAGCATCACTGCACGGTCCTTCCAAGCAGTCGAAGGTAGAGAAGCACGACCCAATCACAAAAAGCGTCAGACGCTCTACGGCGACATTCCTCTGGGCCGAGTAGCGTACAATTGTCTCCGAGGGTGGCGGAGCAGACAGGTTCGCGGTGACACTCGACAGTGTCCACGCGCCAAGCAACGCTTGGAGCCAACGATGACTTCTACCAATAGGTCTCATTGTGTACACTAGCGTACAGTACAAACAGGTATGTTCCAAACGGATGAACAGCAAATGGTGCAACTGAAGTTAGAATGTCAATAAAAAGTCTCTCCCAACCACTAGACAAAAGGTTCTCAAGAATGTCTCACCAGTGTGTTATGGAGAGGGAAAATGTTTTTCTCCTATTAGGCTGAAATTCCCCAGGGTGCAATCAGTAGGTGACTATACAAAACGCCGATCATCCCGTTGATCGCTCTGGGACGTACGTATTGTGAATAAAATGTCTCATTTTAACGGCTCACTTAACGAGCGCTCTCTTATCCTATATGCATATGCAATAGACTACTCTGTATCACTGGACCATAGACATCACAGCAGAGCACTTGTCTTATCGACTACAAAAATGACAAATTGAGTCACCATGCCTGAGTGTTAGAGGCTTATGTAATTATGGGATTTTGACTATGCATGGTACTGTGGCAAACACTTTGACTTAACAGTTAGACTTTACAGAAATGTTATAAGCATTAGAATATATTGATATTGTTATCCCCGAACGTAAATGTTCTGCGAAGAAGCGTGGCAGATAGCACAGCATAAACTAAAACAATGGATACAATTGAAGTGTGTATACATGTATATTCATCTTAACTTAAACCTGCAAAATATCTTGATATATTGTTCGCTTGGCATGTATACCTAAATACACATGTTACCCTTTTATATCAGGGGCTTTTTATCTTTCATTCTTTTCTCTCCTTTTTTTAATCCTTTTATATCTTATGAATGATTGCTACGAAAAGGTATGCGTAGTGCCGGGATTAAACCTACGACTCCTGGTATTGAAGTCTCGTTCACTGCGTCTCTCTTTCTCTCTCTGTCGCTATATATATATATATATATATATATATATATATATATATATATATATATTTAAAATGAATGCTTCACGACGTTGCTTCTCGTCGACCTAGTTGCTCCTTCTGCGCGCCGTTGCCGCTCTATCGCTCATGCCCGTGAGGAAGTTTTGCCCGCCCCCTGGCGCGAAGGTCCGGGTCCGTCCAGTCTCTCATAGTTCCGAGCAATGAGGTCGCGTTACCTCTTTGGATCTCCTGGACAGTCGCTCGGAAAAGAAGGCGTGCGCCCTCTTGTCCATCGTCGCCTGCTGTAACGCACCGTCAACCTGAGAGATCAATGTTACCGTAAGGGACCCGAGGCCACCCATCGTCGTAAAAAAAAAAAAAAAATATATATATATATATATATATATATATATATATAGCGCATTTTAGAGTTTAACTTTGCCCGCTTCAAGCTTAGTATTTCTCTTTTCTGCACATCGCATAGAAGGTGTTTAAGGAATAAGCAAACGGGCATAGTTGTTGCCAATGTGGGTATAGCCTGAGCGGACAATCAGTTCCGCTCTATTCACCTAAAGCTATCCGGCGAAACAGCCTTAAAATAGAATAACCGTTTCCAATAGAGTTTCCGTGTAGCATTCAAAGTCAAACGGGCCTTCGGAAAAAACGAAAAAAACGAGACGTCTCACATTATCAAAAACATCGAATTTCCCACAAGGTCCGTACTGGGACCAGCCTTGTAGAATATAATCTGCGATGAAGCACTTAGACTTCCACATCCCGAGAGAACTATCCCCCGGGAAACTTAATCCATCGTCTACGCGGACGATCTGGCAGTAATCTTTACTGCGCATGTCGAGGATTCGTTTGAAGGAACCGCCCTGATATCTGACAATATCTCCACATGATCGGGTTTGAATTGGCTTCACAAAAAAGAACGGAAACAATGGCAAGATTAAGTAATTTCGAGCAAGGAGTAGTGTGGCGACCACCAATACGAGGCAAAGAGGACGACTGGATTTGGATACATTTGTGAGTTCCAGATTACCGTGGTTTAACAACGACGCCTGGTATGTATCATGCATTTACCAGTTAATCTCTATAAAAACAGAACATCAAACTCATTGATGGTATTTGCCCTTCACTAAAGAGGGCATATGGCTAAACGATTTGTCGGTACGTTGGCGCCCCGTTTGGTGTAATTGTATTGCCGGTGGAAAACACGAAAGAACTGGAGACACCCCGTCTACTAACTCAAAGACAACTCAAGAGCCGTAACGCAGGTTTCTGGAGAGGGTGGGAAACCATGGGCTGGCCATAAAATGTGTAACCAGATGCATGGTAGACATAGCGGACAACAGAAATCCTTTGACAGATATTGTGCCATTGTACGGTAATGCTGAGAAGTCAACACGTTGAAATAGCATGTTTTGGCCGTTCATCCGTCTTGTTCGACACGATTGATAGAGGTAGGAGTAGAGAGGACGTGTCCCAAACGAACGACTCGATTTACCGATCTAGCTTTATGCGATCCTGTGATATGAGGCACGATGATAACACGAGTCATGTGCTCTTCTAACACGTCCCCGATATTGTGATGCCTGATAAGACGTCTCTACCTACAGTCCTTTATGACAGCATGGTCGTTGACTTCCATCACGGTATTTGAGCTAATTACGGCTCCTTGCAGCATGTAAAGGCAATGCGGCTTTCAAAAGTTGAGTAAATAAGCTCGTGTGGCCAAAAGTCAATAGAGTAGTTCAAGCCTCATAATTGTTACGTAAAACACTGGTAATAAATAATAGCCGTTATTTGCGTTATGACACTTGCGAAGATTGGCGAGAACACGTCAGTGCATAATGCCAAATTTGTTGATGGTTGAGCAGAAAATGGAGGTTATCCTCTCACAGACAGTTATGTGAGAGAATTGCAAACATAAGTTTGTCGATAACACAACAGCCGTAGCCAGAAATTGGACAGCGTGCAGTTCTTTTGTACGCTGTCAGTTAAGAAGAAAGCATTTTGACTGAGGAGTGTGCATGGATGGTACGAAACATTTGGAACTGACAATTTTGATGTCTACGACGAACTCTCTAAAGAACGTCTTCAAACAGCAACGGATGAGGAAAATATGGCCCATGTTAAGGATGCACCTGACGAGATAAGAGACGTTAGTCTTTTTTAACTCAACAACTATAACCCAGAACGTATATCTCTAAAAATACCGCCTCTAGGCCAGGTATGTTGAGATATCTAGGCGTCATGGATAGCTTGAATGTATCATTTCCTAATAAAATCCTTCGCGTCCACATCGGACACATAAAAATTTACTCGGTGGGTATATCGCTATTTGAGACAAAATAAAACAGAGGCGCGGATTGTTCTAAGTTTAGCATTTCTGACAAAATTTGTCGAGGGCCGCTCTTCTGTGTTCTCAAGGCTCGTCGCAGGTGATGAGGCTTAGGGATATTTTTGTAGACCCCTTCTAAAGTTCCAATGCTCGTAATAGTGAAACGCAGGAGCGCCTTCATCCATAAACACCAAGCGTAAACGGTCGACCAGCAAAATGATACCACTTTCCCCATAAGAAGCAAAATTAAAGCATGGTTGAACTGGTACAAAGGGGCACAGTAACGAGTAATTGGTATGCTACGGAATGACTTTACTATATATTTATTAATTAAAAGCCACAAAGGCTTTTATAGTTAAGGAGCACACACACATGACTTTCTTTAAAAAGCACAAAACAAAAAAATCGTTTTTGTCTTTATTTCAGAAACGTTGCACAGACAAATTTTCATCTCATCATATGTAGACGTACTATTCCCAATACTACGTAGTGAAGTCTCTCTACTTGACCGAGTGGATACAAAGTTTACAGCTGGCTGCGTAGGGTCTTCTCGGTGAGTGTTTAGGCTTTAGTTGTCAAAAGGGCAGAAAGTCAAACTTCATGCGATCAGTCAATTAGATCACTACGGAGTATACTACGGGCTATTTCTACTACTAGTACAGCCTGGCCTCCCAGACAGATCGAGGTTTACGCCCTGCTGGCGTGACGTTCGTTACTGACCTAGGACGTCAGCCAAAGGTCACCCACCTACGACCGGTAAAATGATACTCGTTTTTATTTTATTTTTAAGTTCGACACACGGATCTGGAACGACGATTTTCTTATGTCTTATCGACCGCCTTATATTTTAGGACTATATATAGATGTTTCTAAATTTTTAGCGGAGGTTGTTGGGATTTGTTCCGGTACGTTTGAATGATAACGACATTTCTAGCAACGTTTGCCAGACAACTTCTGGCACACGTGATGAACAAGTACGTTCCCCGCTACTTGTACGTACGTCATTGAATGATTGTAAATTGCTGTGCACATTATTTACATAAAACACATGTTTTCCTCTCAGTGTAGCGTGTCGAGAGGATCTCGGCTGATACACTTAGTCTAATTTTGATGCGTTCCAAATATCTCACATTATCAGCAGATTGATTTCACTCATATTTAATATGCATGAAACGCTGATGAATGTCTCACTTTATGTATGTGAGATACTGAGACGAATTTATGTCTTGGTAGCACGATCACAATGCGCATCTTATCCCCTGTGGCGTACGGGTTTCTAAGAACGAGCCGGCTTCTAAGAATGAGTCGGTTTCTAAGAACGAGCCGGTTCTAAGAACGAGCCGGTGTAAGAACGAGCCGGTTTCTAAGAAGGAGCTGGTTCTACGAACAAACCGGTTTTTAAAAACAAGCCGGCTTCTAAGAACGAGCTGGTTTTTAAGAACGAGCTGGTTCTGAGAACGAGCCGGTTTCTAAAAACGAGTTGGCTCTAAGAACGAGCTGGTTCTAAAAACAAGCTGATTCTAAAAACAAACCGGTTCTAGGAACGAGCTGGTTCTAAGAAAAAGCCGGTTCTAAGAAGAAGCCGGTTTTCATGAACGAGCCGGGGTGTTAGAACGAGCCGGTTTCTAAGAACGAGCCGGTTCTAAGAACAAGCCGGCTTCTAAGAACGAGCCGGTTTCTAAGAACGAGCCGGTTTCTAAGAACGAGCCGGTTTCTAAGAACGAGCCGGTTTCTAAGAACGAGCCGGTTTCTAAGAACGAGCCGGTTTCTAAGAACGAGCCGGTTTCTAAAAACAAGCTGGTTAAACAAACTGGTTCTAAGAACAAGCCGGTTTCTAAGAACGAGTCGGTTTCTAAGAACGAGCCGGTTTTTAAGAACGAGCTGGTTTCTAAAAACGAGCTGGTTAAACGAACTGGTTCTAAGAACAAGCCGGTTTCTAAGAACGAGTCGGTTTCTAAGAACGAGCCGGTTTTTAAGAACGAGCTGGTTTCTAAAAACGAGCTGGTTAAACGAACTGGTTCTAAGAACAAGCCGGTTTCTAAGAACAAGCTGGCTGAACGAGCTGGTTCTAAGAACGGGCCGGTTTCTAAGAACGGCCCGGTTCTATGAACGAGCCAGCTTCTAAGAACAAGCCGATTTCTAAGAACGAGCCGGTTTTAAGAACAAGCCGGTTGTAAGAACGAGCCCGTTCTATGAACGAGCCGGTTTCTCAGAACGAGCTGGTTTTAAGAACGAGCCGGTTCTTAGAACGAGCCGGTTCTTAGAACGAGCCGGTTTCTTAGAATGAACCGGTTTCTAAGAACAAGCTGATTTGTAAGAACGAGCTGGTTCTAAGAACGAACTCGTTCTAAAAACTAGCCGGTTTCTAAAAATGAGCTTGTTTTAAGAACAAGCTGGTTTTAAGAACGAACTGGTTCTAAGAACAAACCGGTTTCTAAGAACAAGCCGTTTTTTTAGGAACGAGCTGGTTTTAAGAACGATTTGGTTCTAAGAACAAGCCGGTTTCTAAGAACAAGCCGTTTTTTTAGGAACGAGCTGGTTTTAAGAACGAACTGGTTCTAAGAACAAGCCGTTTTTTTAGGAACGAGCTGGTTTTAAGAACGAACTGGTTCTAAGAACAAGCCGTTTTTTTAGGAACGAGCTGGTTTTAAGAACGAACCGGTTTCTAAGAACAAGCTGATTTTAAGAACGAGCTGGTTCTAAGAACGAACTCGTTCTAAAAACTAGCCGGTTTCTAAAAATGAGCTTGTTTTAAGAACAAGCTGGTTTTAAGAACGAACTGGTTCTAAGAACAAACCGGTTTCTAAGAACAAGCCTTTTTTAGGAACGAGCTGGTTTTAAGAACGATTTGGTTCTAAGAACAAGCCGTTTTTTAGGAACGAGCTGGTTTTAAGAACGAACTGGTTCTAAGAACAAGCCGTTTTTTTAGAAACGAGCTGGTTTTAAGAACGAACTGGTTCTAAGAACAAGCCGGTTTCTAAAAACGAGCCGGTTTCTAAGAAGGAGCTGGTTCTACGAATAAGCCGGATTCTAAGAACAAGCCGGGTTCTAAGAACAAGCTGGTTCTAAGAAAAAGCCGGTTGTAAGCACAAGCCGGTTCTAAGTACAAGCCGGTTCTAAGAACGGGCCGGTTTTTAAGAACAAGCCGGTTTTAAGAACGAGCCGGTTTTTAAGAACGAGCCGGTTCTAAGAACGAGCCGGGGTGTAAGAACGAGTCGGTTCTAAGAACGAGCCGGTTTCTAAGAACAAGCCGGTTTCTAAGAACAAGCCGGTTCCTAAGAACAAGCCGGTTTCTAACAACAAACCGGTTTTTTTAGGAACGAGCTGGTTTTAAGAACGAGTTGGTTCTAAGAACAAGCCGGTTTCTCAAAACGAGTCGGTTTCTAAGAAGGAGCTGGTTCTACAAACAAGCCGGACTTTAAGAACGAGCCGGTTTCTAAAAATGAGCCGGTTTCTATGAACGAGCTGGTTCTACGAACAAGCCGGATTCTAAGAACGAGCCGGCTTCTAAGAACGAGCTGGTTTCTAAGAACGAGCTGGTTTCTAAGAACGAGCTGGTTCTAAAAACGAGTCGGTTTCTAAGAACGAGCTGGTTCTAAGAACGAGCTGGTTCTAAGAACGAGCTGGTTCTAAGAACGAGCTGGTTCTAAGAACGAGCTGGTTCTAAGAACAAGCTGGTTCTAAGAAAAAGCCGGTTGTAAGCACAAGCCGGTTGTAAGCACAAGCCGGTTCTAAGAACAAGCCGTTTTTTAAGAACAAGCCGGTTTTTAAGAACGAGCCGGTTCTAAGAACGAGTCGGGGTGTAAGAACAAGCCGGTTCCTAAGAGCGAGCCGGTTTCTAACAACAAACCGTTTTTTTTAGGAACGAGCTGGTTTTAAGAACGAATTGGTTCTAAGAACAAGCCGGTTTCTCAAAACGAGTCTGTTTCTAAGAAGGAGCTGGTTCTACAAACAAGCCGGACTTTAAGAACGAGCCGGTTTCTAAAAATGAGCCGGTTTCTAAAAATGAGCCGGTTTCTAAGAACGAGCCTGTTTCTAAGAACGAGCCGGTTCTAAGAACAAGCCGGTTTCTATGAACAAGCCGGGTTCTAAGAACAAACCGGTTTTTAAGAACAAGCCGGTTTCTATAAATGAGCCGGTTTCTAAGAACGAGCTGGTTCTACAAACAAGCCGGATGATGCACATGCGCCACTAGCAGCCTGCGTGACTAGTGTGAGACTCGCAAACCCACTAAACCCGGATTCCTCCCCCCCCCGGCTCGGTATTACATTGGCATTACATCGAAGTTCTAAGAACGAGCTGGTTTTTAAGAATGAGCTGGTTGTAAGAACGAGCCGGTTTCTAAGAACGAGCTGGTTCTAAGAACGAGCTGGTTGTAAGAACGAGCTGGTTCTAAGAAAAAGCCGGTTCCAAGAACAAGCCGGTTTCTAAGAACAAGCCGGTTTCTAAGAACAAGCCGGTTTCTAAGAACAAGCCGGTTTCTAAGAACAAGCCGGTTTCTAAGAACAAGCCAGATTCTAAGAACGAGCCGGCTTCTAAGCACGAGCTTTTTTTTTGTTTTGTTCTGGGTGGTTTTGGGAATGCATGATGCACATGCACCACTAACAGCCTGCGTGACTAGTGTGAGACTCGCAAACCCACTAAACCCGGACTCCTCTCCACCCCCCCCCCCCCCAGGCTCGGTATTACATTGGCATTACATCGAAGTTCTAAGAACGAGCTGGTTTTTAAGAACGAGCTGGTTCTAAGAACGAGCCGGGGTGTAAGAACGAGCCGGTTTCTAAGAACGAGCCGGTTTCTAAGAACAAGCCGGTTTCTAAGAACAAGCCGATTTCTAAGAACGAGCCGGTTTCTAAAAACGTGCCGGTTTCTAAAAACGAGCCGGTTATAAGAACGAGCCGGTTCTAAAAACGAGCCCGTTTTATGAACGAGCTGGTTCTAAGAACGAGCTGGTTCTAAGAACGAGCTGGTTCTAAGAACTAGCTGGTTCTAAGAACGAGCCGGTTCTAAGAACGAGTCGGTTCTAAGAACAAGCCGGTTGTAGGAACGAACTGGTTCTAAGAAAAAGCCGGTTCTAAGAACAAGCCGGTTTTTAAGAAGAACGAGCCGGTTTCTAAGAACGAGCCGGTTTCTAAGAACGAGCCGGTTTCTAAGAACAAGCCGGTTTCTAAAAACGAGCCGGTTTCAAGAACGAGCCGGTTCTAAGAACGAGCCGGTTTCTAAGAACAAGCCGGTTTCTAAGAACAAGCCGGTTCCTAAGAACAAGCGGTTTCTAACAACAAACCGGTTTTTTTTAGGAACGAGCTGGTTTTAAGAACGAGTTGGTTCTAAGAACAAGCCGGTTTCTCAAAACGGGTCGGTTTCTAAGAAGGAGCTGGTTCTACAAATAAGCCGGACTTTAAGAACGAGCCGGTTTCTAAAAATGAGCCGGTTTCTAAGAACGAGCTGGTTCTACGAACAAGCCGGATTCTAAGAACCAGCCGGATTCTAAGAACCAGCCGGCTTCTAAGAACGAGCTTGTTTCTAAGAACGAGCTGGTTCTAAAAGCGAGTCGGTTTCTAAGAACGAGCTGGTTCTAAGAACAAGCTGGTTCTAAGAAAAAGCCGGTTGTAAGCACAAGCCGGTTCTAAGCACAAGCCGGTTCTAAGCACAAGCCGGTTCTAAGAACAAGCCGGTTTTTAAGAACAAGCCGGTTTTTAAGAACGAGCCGGTTCTTAGAACGAGCCGGTTCTAAGAATGAGCCGGTTTCTAAGAACAAGCCGGTTTCTAAGAACAAGCCGGTTTCTAACAACAAACCGTTTTTTTTTAGGAACGAGCTGGTTTTAAGAACGAGTTGGTTCTAAGAACAAGCCGGTTTCTCAAAACGAGTCGGTTTCTAAGAAGGAGCTGGTTCTACAAACAAGCCGGACTTTAAGAACGAGCCGGTTTCTAAAAATGAGCCGGTTTCTAAAAATGAGCCGGTTTCTAAAAATTAGCCGGTTTCTAAGAACGAGCTGGTTCTACGAACAAGCCGGATTCTAAGAACGAGCCGGCTTCTAAGAACGAGCTGGTTTCTAAGAACGAGCTGGTTCTAAGAACAAGTCGGTTTCTAAGAACGAGCTGGTTCTAAGAAAAAGCCGGTTCTAAAAAAAAAAACCGGTTCTAAGAAAAAGCCGGTTCTAAGAAAAAACCGGTTCTAAGAAAAAGCCGGTTCTAAGAACAAGCCGGCTTTTAAGAACGAGCCGGGGTGTAAGAACGAGCCGGTTTCTAAGAACGAGCTGGTTCTAAGAACGAGCCGGTTCTAAGAACAAGCCGGTTTCTATGAACAAGCCGGGTTCTAAGAACAAACCGGTTTCTAAGAACAAGCCGGTTTTTTAGGAACGAGCTGGTTTTAAAAACGAACTGGTTCTAAGAACAAGCCGGTTTCTAAGAACAAGCCGGTTTCTAAAAACGAGCCGGTTTCTAAGAAGGAGCTGGTTCTACGAACAAGCCGGATTCTAAGAACGACCCGGCTTCTAAGAACGCGCTTTTTTCTTGTTCTGGGAGGTTTCGGGAATGCATGATGCACATGCGCCACTAGCAGCCTGCGTGACTAGTGTGAGACTCGCAAACCCACTAAACCCGGATTCCTCCCCACCCCCCCCCCCCAGGCTCGGTATTACATTAGCATTACATCGAAGTTCTAAGAACGAGCTGGTTTTTAAGAATGAGCTGGTTGTAAGAACGAGCCGGTTTCTAAAAACGAGCTGGTTCTAAGAACGAGCTGGTTGTAAGAACGAGCTGGTTCTAAGAAAAAGCCGGTTCCAAGAACAAGCCGGTTTCTAAGAACAAGCCGGTTTTTAAGAACAAGCCGGTTTCTAAGAACAAGCCGGTTTTTAAGAACAAGCCGGTTTCTAAGAACAAGCCGGTTTTTAAGAACAAGTTGGTTTCTTAGAACAAGCCGGTTTCTAAGAACAAGCCGGATTCTAAGAACGAGCCGGCTTCTAAGAACGAGCTTTTTTTTTGTTTTGTTCTGGGTGGTTTCGGGACTGCATGATGCACATGCGCCACTAACAGCCTGCGTGACTAGTGTGAGACTCGCAAACCCACTAAACCCGGATTCCTCCCACCCCCCCCCCCCCCAGGCTCGGTATTACATTGGCATTACATTGAAGTTCTAAGAACGAGCTGGTTTTTAAGAACGAGCTGGTTGTAAGAACGAGCCGGTTTCTAAGAACGAGCTGGTTCTAAGAACGAGCTGGTTGTAAGAACGAGCTGGTTGTAAGAACGAGCTGGTTCTAAAAACGAGCTGGTTCTAAGAACAAGCCGGTTGTAGGAACGAACTGGTTCTAAGAAAAAGCCGGTTCTAAGAACAAGCCGGTTTTTAAGAAGAACGAGCCGGTTTCTAAGAACGAGCCGGTTTCTAAGAACGAGCCGGTTTCTAAGAATAAGCCGGTTTCTAAGAACAAGCCGGTTTCTAAAAACGAGCCGATTTCTAAAAACGAGCCGGTTCTAAGAACGAGCCCGTTTTATGAACGAGCCGGTTTCTAAGCACGAGCCGGTTTCTAAGAACGAGCTGGTTCTACGAACAAGCCGGATTCTAAGAACGAGCCGGCTTCTAAGAACGAGCTGGTTTCTAAGAACGAGCCGGCCTCTAAAAAACGAGCTGGTTTCTAAGAACGAGCTGGTTTCTAAGAACGAGCTGGTTCTAAGAACGAGCTGGTTTTAAGAACGAGCTGGTTCTAAGAACCAGCTGGTTCTAAGAACGAGCTGGTTATAAGAACGAGCTTGTTCTAAGAACAAGCTGGTTCTAAGAAATAGCCGGTTCTATGAATAAGCCGGTTCTAAGAAAAAGCCGGTTCTAAGAACGAGCCGGTTTTTAAGAACGAGCTGGTTCTAAGAACGAGCTGGTTCTAAGAACAAGCTGATTTAAAAAAAAAAAACGGTTCTAAGAAAAAGCCGGTTTTAGGAACGAGCCAGTTCTAAGAACGAGCCGGGGTCTAAGAACAAGCCGGTTTCTAAGAACGAGCCCGTTTCTAAGAACGAGCCGGTTCTAAGAACAAGCCGGTTTCTATGAACAAGCCGGTTTCTAAGAACAAGCCGGTTTTTTAGGAACGAGCTGGTTTTGAGAACGAACTGGTTCTAAGAACAAGCCGGTTTTTTAGGAACGAGCTGGTTTTGAGAACGAACTGGTTCTAAGAACAAGCCGGTTTCTAAAAACGAGCCGGTTTCTAAGAAGGAGCTGGTTCTACGAACAAGCCGGATTCTAAGAACGAGCCGGCTTCTAAGAACGAGTTTTTTGGGAGGTTTTGGGAATGCATGAGGCACATGCGCCACTAGCAGCCTGCGTGACTAGTGTGAGACTCGCAAACCCACTAAACCCGGATTCCCCCACCCCCCCCAGGCTCGGTATTACATTGGCATTACATCGAAGTTCTAAGAATGAGCTGTTTTTTAAGAACGAGCTGGTTCTAAGAACGAACCGGTTTCTAAGAACGAGCTGGTTCTAAGAACGAGCTGGTTCTTAGAACGAGCTGGTTCTAAGAACGAGCTGGTTCTAAGCACTAGCCGGTTGTAGGAACAAACTGGTTCTAAGAAAAAGCCGGTTCTAAGAACAAGCCGTTTTTTAAGAACAAGCCGGTTTTTAAGAACGAGCCGGTTCTAAAAACGAGTCGGGGTGTAAGAACAAGCCGGTTCCTAAGAGCGAGCCGGTTTCTAACAACAAACCGTTTTTTTTAGGAACGAGCTGGTTTTAAGAACGAATTGGTTCTAAGAACAAGCCGGTTTCTCAAAACGAGTCTGTTTCTAAGAAGGAGCTGGTTCTACAAACAAGCCGGACTTTAAGAACGAGCCGGTTTCTAAAAATGAGCCGGTTTCTAAAAATGAGCCGGTTTCTAAGAACGAGCCTGTTTCTAAGAACGAGCCGGTTCTAAGAACAAGCCGGTTTCTATGAACAAGCCGGGTTCTAAGAACAAACCGGTTTTTAAGAACAAGCCGGTTTCTATAAATGAGCCGGTTTCTAAGAACGAGCTGGTTCTACGAACAAGCCGGATGATGCACATGCGCCACTAGCAGCCTGCGTGACTAGTGTGAGACTCGCAAACCCACTAAACCCGGATTCCTCCCCCCCCCCCGGCTCGGTATTACATTGGCATTACATCGAAGTTCTAAGAACGAGCTGGTTTTTAAGAATGAG
>QVRM01005684.1:0-84393 GCA_003439945.1 Dermanyssus gallinae | reverse complement strand
TTTATTTTATTTTTTTCGATCATGGGCGATTTTTAGTCCACTCCGGCATTCACCTTGTTTTGAATTGGGAACCATGAAAACCAATTTTAGGAGTAGCCGTTACAGCATGCGCGTTAAAATCTCTGCAGGCGTTGCCAAACGTGCACGGTGGTTTACGCAGACATTTTTGAGCAATTACTGTAAAATAACAAATATTTTTGTGTGTTTTTAAAGGTGTCACGAGTGATTTATCTGATGGAGTACGTCATTTGTGCATGCACTCAATCTCGACATGCCCGCCAAAAAATCTTAATTACTCCGCAATAACGGCTCGCATTGCCATACCCAAAATGATCGCCATGCATGCGCATTGCTGAATGTGTTAGTTTTGAACGCCGCAAATTAATCATAGGGTTTTGGTTTTGAGGTATTGGGCGTGATAGCGAATAAAATAACGTTTTTTACGAACACGGCAATGTGCTTAGCTTCTATATAGGAGGACTGGTTGTCTCAGAAACCATGTTTCATTGGAAAAAATATTTACCTTAACGAACTCTACAATTTCCTATGGCGCTTTTTAAATCTCCCTGGGAGGCTCTATTTGTTTTGTTTTTTAATATGACTATTTGTTTTTTAATATTATTTGTTCACCATGTTTGCAGATTTTTTTTATAACACTTAGCCTAAACTATTTATTTATAAAACTGTTCAAATATACTTCTTATGTTTTTTTCTAAATAAGTATAGTGAAGATAAGAGTCGGGACATTCCTCTCTATAAACTGGATAACGTAAGATGATTAACGGTGAGATAATGCCTCGACAACGGCTCGAACGCATGCTTGTATGCCTTAACTGTCATATTGCAGTAAGAGGTTGCAGTAAGAGCTGAGAAATAATTCTGAATAAATTCTAAACCGCATCTGTACTCATGCACTCAAAGATTCCTAACTTTTCATAATACAGCGAAACTCTGAAAATAACCAGGCTCATCTATCTTTTAGCTATAATAAGTTTTATGTAACCAAAGGGTGACAATTATCAGATATCGAGCATTGCCTGTTTCTTCAACTAAACAGGCTTGGCAATTGTTTCCACTAAGCTGTTGGCCCTCAGAAACTATAAAACCATTCATATATATACGTGTGTGTGTGTGTAAAAACTACATAGGATACAGTTGACTATATCACATTTATTCCGCCACTTGCTAAATAAAATATACAGGATGTGTCAATCGTATAGTACACAATTGCTAGGGACACCTAATGCTAAAAAAGATTGTTTTCAAGATTTGCAAATTTGCGTTAATGTTATGGTCTAGCCAAAGTCTAGCAAGAGTATTTTCTCTATATAAGTATGTACATGTTGCTGCCGTCGCTATCTGTGCTTCGCTTCGATTTGAATTAGACGACGGAGTCCCAGAGCAGAGACACAATCTGCTGGGTCACGTATCCTCGACGACATGATCGCCACTCTGCAATTTCGTCAATCGCCCGCGACAGGCACTTCGTCCTCAAGCGGGGGAAGTACTCGGCCTATGATCTCCAAGAGAACGTCGAGTTCCTCTTCAGTCAGGCGCTCTTCAACGTTCTCGATGATAACCTGTAAAAAACGTTCAATACAAACAATCATTGTTAAGAAGAGGGGAATTCAGAATTAGATATAATATATATATATATATAATTTAGTTTAGTTTTTTTTTTCAGATTTTCGTAAGGCTAATGCCCGTGTACGGTTTTTTTCATGTCATGGCTAATTTTTTATTCACTCCGGCATTTACTGTGTCTAAATTGGAAACCATGCAAACCAATTAAAGAGTGGACGGTCTGGGTCTCGAACCCAGTCCTCCCGAATGCAAGGCAAAGGCTTTGCCACTAAGCCATCTTGCTCGGCCATATATATATATATATATATATATATATATATACATATGGAACCCCACAATTGAATAATTCATTAATTAGATTATATATAACACATTCGAGCATGTCCATTTGTCTGGTAAGATTTATCCCCCACTGTAGTCTACACATTTTGACGCCCACCGCATGACATCTGATTTCATATGTTGTGACATATATTTTTTATGGGACCGTCTTTTCCGGACGGCAAATTTATTTAAATTCTGTAATTCCTCATTGAGCTTCAAAATTCTATAATTACACATTTTCAGCAAATGTAACTAATTAAAGGCATTTTGCAACAAAAAAAGCTATCGCCCGTGTCTGCATTATATATATACAATCGTCGATTTTTATTTTTATTTGATTTTCATGTTCGACTTTCCACTGGTGGTAGCCAGGAATGCCAGGCCGGAATTTCGGAAAGATTATGGCGGTTTGATGTCGGAAGTTTCATTGGACGTTGCAAGTGTAAGTTTCATATATAAGTTGTGAGATTAGGCACACGTTGAGACCTGAGAACCTGGGACCAAACTGGCCTAAATAATGATCGAGCATTCTGTTCGAAAATGCTTCTAGTCAACGTAGACGGAATTTCATACAATCGTTTTTATTGCAAAAACATCAAAAAGAAGCAGTAAATCATTGTTGTCCGGATTATTGCAAACATTTAGCGTAAGGAGCAAGTAAATCAATGATGTACGGAAAAGACACAATCAAACACCCAGACGAAATATTGGACGACGGCTGTAGACACCACTATAGAGCGCATGCCGTTTTGGGGGGTATACAAGCAATCATCTCTTAAATAACTGAGATTTTCTTAACAACAGCAACAACAACAACGCTATGAGTAACGTAAAGCTGTAGTAGGAAATGCCGTTCGGCGCATTTCTCTCAGACGAGAAACGTTCTTGCGTTTTCGATGTTTTTGCGTTTAGCTGTCTGTCTGTATTTTTTTTTAAATTTATAACAACACAAACCTGCAAATTTTAAGAACCATACCAATGACATATCTATGGGATTCGAGTTACTTGGCGGCCAGTTACACAGATTGTTCGTTGCGAATAGATAGATAGTTAGATACCTGCAATTCGGCGACGTTTGTCGGTCGCAGATTGAGCAGTTGCAATTTCTCGGCTTTGCTCAGCGGCTTCGGGAAGTTCTTCATCTCTTGCAGAAACGCGACCACAACCTGCTCGCTCTGTTTGGCGGCCGGACTCTGCTCGAGATGCTTGAGCGTCTCGTAGCTAAGCGTCGCCAGGCTCTTGCATGACTTCACCTCAGTCTGTGACGCCTTCAGAATGGAGAGCACTTCGAAATTGCTCAGCAGAGCTGCCATTGGCTTTACAACGCTCATCTTTCTTTCTTTTCGCGCGTTTATTTCGCCGCAAACGTTAGCTTTCTTTTTGAGGTAGCAACACTAGTCAAATGTAACTTGGCTGCTATACGAAGAGCCAAGACAATACATATATTATTTATATATATAAATTCGGCGTCACACAGCAACAACTATGACACAACCCCATACATACGTGCAGCAAATATGACAGCAGTATGGAATGCACTGCCTATTCCTGCTGTTACTATTGTTGCTGCTGCAGCTGCTGCTGTTTACATTAAGACAGTCATCTACCCGCCCGTGCGTTCGGTCCCGTCCGGCAAACAACAACAAACAAATAAACAAACACACTGATGCCGGAAAGAACTGCTCTTTCTAGGTTACCATCTACTAGCCCGTTATCTTTGTTGTTGTTGTTGTTGTTGTTGCTGCTGTTGTTAACCAAGAACAGCCCGACGATTCGCTGCACACCCACCTTCCCCAAAAACAACAACAGCAGCAGCAGCTGCAGAGCATCGTCCAATCAACCTTTTCCTCCTTTCCCCTCTTTTTCGTCTGCTGCTGCTGCTGGTGTTGTTGGTACTATTATTAGCGCGCGTTGTTGGTACTATTTGATCGAGCTACTGCTGCTGCTCGGATGATCACGCGCTAAAAAGCGAACCGCCGCCGCCTAAAAACCACCACAAACGTACCACACTCGCTGGCGGCGGCGTGCGCTGCGCTGCATTGTGTGGGTATGCGCGTGTGTGGGATACACGTAGAGGGCGCGCGTGTCGCCTCTCCTTGCCGACGACGGCCTGTTGCTCCATGATGCTGTTGAAGCACGTGCCTCTTTGGTCGCGACTGTTCCACCGGTACAGTACCGCTGACGACGACGACAACGAATGACTACTATAGCATCATCGCTTATGGTATTTGATTGCTTGTTTGTTGTGTGTTGACTCGAAGAGAGATATCGATATAGTAGCGGCCGGTTTGGACTTGCTGTGTTTGTGTGAGCGGGAGAGCTCGCGTGTTTAATTATAGCAATAATAATAATAATAAGAAGAAGAATACAGTTATTGTTGTCGCTGTTGTTGGTGTTGTAGTAGTATAACTAGAACGCCGTGTGTGTTTCTAGTGAATAGCAACTGCGGTCGCGCTGTACAGTTTGCTGCTGGTTTTTGGTTGGTTGACCACCGAACGGACGACGAGTGAACAAGATGGGCAAGCGCGAACACGAGAACGAGGAAGAGTCTCTGCCCAAGACTAAGAAGTCAAGGAAGGTACGTTGTCTCGGTCGAGGAGTGTGATTTGCTTAACAACAACAACAACATTGTGCATACATACATATCTTTGTCGATGTCAACTAAATTCACTGACTGGATTCACAACGAATATTTTGGATCGAGACGCACTGGTCGCATTGTTGTTGTCGTTGTTTTTTTTTTATCATAATTTTGATTACACGACAGGCTTTCTGATGTGGAAAAGCGGTTCGCCACAACTATTAGATATACCTAGACGGCGTATTTAAGTTAGCATTGAACCATTGCGTATTTAAGTTACCATTGAACAGTTTCTAACCTACCTGTCGAACAAGCTTATGCTGTGTCTTTCTCTGTCTATCAAGAACTATTAACCGGATCTTATGATGAGGCGTTGCATTTCATAGATGCGGTGCAGAGCAAGGACGAATCAGTTTATGCTCTTTCTAGTTTTAGCTAGACTTTTAATACTACGAAAGTTTAGCTAGACTTTTAATACTACGAAAGGTATATATATTAGGAATAGGTCAGTATGCATTCACTGTAGTTAATGCTTCAAGAACGATTTCTTTCTCGACGTGGTTAGCTATTGGCATCGTATCAATGAATTTACGACTTTTGTATCACTGCTTCTTCTGCGTGATCATTACAGTCACTTCCAGCAGAGGCGACCGACGCCGAAGAGACGATGATCGAAACGAGCTCAAGCTACGAGGAGAAGCTCAACAACTGCAACCCGATCGCAATGCCGATGGCCTCTGAGAAAGACTGTAAGAAGGTGTTCAAGCTTCTGAAGAAAGCCTCCGATAAGGAGAACGAGCTGCGCGAGGCGCGCAAATCCTCGAAGACAAGATCGAAGCCCGCGCTCACCTGCGGCATCAAGGCTGTCCAGAGGGCGTTCCGCAAAGGCGAGAAGGGCCTGTGCATTCTGGCCGGGGACATCTCGCCGGTGGACATCTACTGCCACATTGCGATTCTGTGCGAGCAGCTGCAGGTGCCGTACATTTACGTGCCGAGTCGCTTCGATATCGGCGGCGCGATGGGCCTGAAACGGCAGTGTTCCGTCGTGCTCGTGCACGGCCACGAAGACCTGACGAAGTACTTCACCTCGGTCGAGGAGCTCATGGAAAAGCGATTCAATGCCGTCGATTTCCAGAGCATCGTTGCTGCCTAGACGACGACGAAGACGCTGAAGTTGAAGTTGATCGAGGTGGCATCTCGAGCATAACAAGCGGTTCTGAAGCATCGATCATCGATGCTCCAGTCAACGGGGGGAAGTGGAGAGTCCGACTGGGTCGGTGGACGGATTATTTTTGCACAACATGGCCCGATTTCATTTAAACGCGTCAGCGATACAAACTTAGCGAGAGCGGCAGAGAGCAAAAAAAGAGCGCGCGCACTAAACGAAGGGAGGGAGGGAATAAAAGAGTTACCGATTCGAACGACTCAAGGTACCGCAAACTGTAGTAGTAGTTTCTCGGCCGACTATGGTGTATGTACATTTCTACGAGGAGTAGCAGAGGCGGCTATCGCTCTCTCAGCTAAGGCATACTGTACAAAATCATGAATACTATGATTATTTGTTGCTAGGTGTGTTGATTTAATTATTTTTGTTCTTTTTACTTCTGTCATTGCAAGCAAGCAAGCTAGCGAGGAGGAGGATTTTAGTAACTTCAATATATATATATATATATATATATATGCAGCTGAGGGCGCTGGAAATACAATAAACGTGTATGTCCATTGGATTAACAAGCGACGCTTCGAAGAGAATTTTCGTTAAGCGTTAGCGATAATGACAACTTTCCAGCTGGGAAAAGGTCCCCACAGCTGAACTACTGGAAATATAGCAGATACGTTGTACACTAATCAGGCGTGCTCATTATAACTAAGAACGAATTCGAATATTTGCATGCCTCAGTGGCACATTGTGTTCTCAAACGTAACATCGCATGCGACATAAACACTCTATCCTAATACGCAACGGCCTAATACTTGATATAGAAGTTTTTGTGTATAATAACTGTGTTTTATAGCCTTCCGTTATACTCTTATAACGAGAAGACTAGTGCATATAGAGAAAGCCAAGGAGGATGCCAATTAAAAGGGCCATATATAAGCACCGGCTCGCGAGTCTATAATGGAGTCTATGGCAGAACAGGTGACTTTGCGCGATCCTCATGCACACGCGGGCAAAGAGGCAGCCACTATTATGCGCATTTTTTGGTTGTCACATAATGTCTTTGCATGATAGTTTGGCATCTGTTTTTTTGGACTTGCGTGCAAACAACCTGAATGCAGTGCGCTTTGGAGGTCCCATCGCATGACACGACTTTGCCCGACCTAACGAGGCAAGCAATCTTAGCGGATAATTCTTAATAATTGATGTATTTTTCTTGGGTGTGAGCGCCAGCTATATATTGAGCTTGAAACGGCAGTCTGAAGCTCTGCTTGGTGGTGCTGCGACATTCAGTGGAGTCGATTGGTTGCCATTATCTGAACTAAACTACCGCCCATTTTGGACCAGTATATATATAGTGGTCGTTTAACTATATTTTTTAGAGCTACCTAGGTACATTATGGTAGCTATAAGCAACTAGAGTAATCAATGCGTCTTAAGCTAATCACACTTTTCTTTACTTCCTCAGTAGTAAAAAAACAGGGCCATTTTGGGTTTGTCTTCTTTTATAGGGCTTTCTCGTTTAAAAGTAGTCACAGATTATGCGATTAATTTTTAGCGAGCGCTCTGTAAAAATGACGCGCCGCTCGGGTCTGTTATTATGCTATTGACATAGCGAGATGTTCCGTTCCATAATTCGTCCCGATATATTCCGTCTGAACAAACGTAGGACAAAGACACCAATCTAGCATTTCCGTGGCAAGAAGATATATAGGTCAAAACTGTTGTTTTTTGTGGAGGAGGTATTACATGCCGTTACGAATCTCTTTCCCAAGCAGAGTGGGACTCGACCCCAACGGTTGGATGTTACTCTGTTGAGACCCATACCCACTAAAGGCACCTCCCATTAAGCTTCACTCTTTGATAGCCCATATCTTCATAGAACAGTACTCTGGACTATGGTCAAAACTGTTACGAAGTTTTGATGTTGGCCAATTTAACCATTTAATTACAGACATTACAATGAGATAAAATGCCAGTGCCTGGTCTTAATTAAATGCGCTTGAGTTTGACAATAACATGAAAATGAACTATATATAAATCCGGAAACTCCATATATATATATATATATATACCTCACGGATGCTTATAAATGAAAATTATATTTTAAAATTTTAAGCAAAAATATTGGTTTGAAGCGTAAATATTAGGGGTGCATATTAAACAAGTTGTTTACTATAGAGTTTCATTATCTTAAAAGTAACTATTGAATATAAGGGAAACACTAAGACTGCTTATCTTTTGCACCATTAATTAAGGTGGAATGTTTAAGCTCTTAAGTCAAACTGAACGCGAATATGCGCCTGTAAAAATATTAAAATTTAAGAAAAAAACATGGTGCTCCAGTTGTGTTCATTGAGGACACAGGTAAGACATGGTCCACACACACATATATATATATATATATATATATATATAAAGAGAGAGAGAAATATTTAAGCAGAGGGTTTACTTTAGGAACGGAAACAGCTCTAAAACTGACACTTGTGCATGAAGCGGAGGTCAATACCAAATAAAATATAACATAATAAAAAATTGCTGAGGTTAGGATAAAGCACAACAAGTTCCAGTTCCTTGAGGCCTTTGTGGGAAAGAGTAGTCCACATCAAAGATATCTGCCCAATCTGTTCTGAGCCCATCCGCTCGTACAATTGTGCCGAAGTAATGTTGGCATTGATTGTGTTCCTAGGGGTTAGCAGAGCAATCATAACGGAGTACTGTAACGGAACACACGAGGAAATCCGGGCCTTCAACTACCATCGCCTGGTTGATTGGACCTTTCGTTGGAGAGTTCTGTTTGATATAATTGCAAATTAAAAGTACAACTTATACCCGTTTACATCACTGCGCTCTTGTCCCGTTTTCAGTCTGTCGAGTAAGGCGTCGTCGTGTCAGGTCAACTTGCCTATAAAGGCTTTTATAATATATATATATATATATATATATATATATATATATACTAGCCAAGCAGGATTTTACAACCTTTATTGTGTGTTTTGCTACATGATTTTATCAGATATCAAGCGGTACTATGCCATGCGTGCGTCCCGTTAATCTGTGTAATCAAGACTTTTAGGGCTGAGCCTCAGCCAAGATTTAACATCCACGCGACTGCTTTTCGCATTGCTTCATAGACGGAACCCCATAAATACAAATGTGCAACGATGGGGCTCGAACCCGCGCGCACCTATCTAGTGTCTCCTCCGGTCGCGAGGCGCAGGCAAGTGCATCACGCCACGACCGGCCTCGACGTTTAATCAAGACTGTCTTCTATCAAGCTGACCAGCTACAAGTAACGCACAATAATAAGCTAAAACCAGTTAAAACCAATTCGATCGTAACAACTCGATGGTTTTATTTCGCTGATTGATCAGTACAACTCGTATTTACAACATTACTACTACGACTACTACTACTACTACTATTGTTAGGTACTACTACTACTACTACTACTAAATACATTCTGGGCTGACTCTCAGCCAAGATCTAACGTCCATGGAACTGCTTTTCGCGTTGCTTCATAGACGGACGGGATGCCCCATAAATACAAATGTGCAACGATGGGGCTCGAACCCGCGCGCACCTATCTGGTGTCTCCTCCGGTCGCGAGGCGCAGGCGAATGCACCACGCCATCGGGCTCGACAGGTAAAGTTTTCGTTTTCGGGCTGACCCTCAGCCAAGATTTAACGTCCACGGAACTGTTTTTCACATTGCTTCATAGACGGACCCCCATAAATACAAATGTGCAGCGGTGGGGTTCGAACCCGCGCACCTATGTGTCTCCTCCGGTTGCGAGGCGGAGACTTAATCCACTACGCCACCGGGCTCGACAGGTATTACTTTTACTTCTACTACTACAAAGACTCGATTATTTCAGCCTCACTTTGCCGGCGCCACGGCGTAACTCGAATAATTCGCCGGGGTGGTTGTTGTTGTCGTCGTCGTCGTTGTCTGCTGCTGCTGTTTCTGCATTGTTTGTCAACAGAATCGCATTGTTGTGATAGTGGTACCACGGGGTGGTCGTTGTGTTCCATTTTGTTGCCTGCCATCTAAATATAAGCGGAGAGAGAGAGATATAAGAGAGAAATTCGTCGTCTGTGTGGTGTTTGGCGATGCATCATGTGTACCTCCACATCATCATCCTCATCATCATTGTCGTTGGTAGGTAGCTAGATCATGTTATTGTCATGAGTGGTTTACATTTGTACAGAGGTACACAGCTCAATTATCGTCGAATTACGATCATCGTCGAATGTTGACTGAATCCAACGTCGCATCATCATAATCACCAGGCAGCAAGATAGCAACAATAGCAAGCACGGTTTCGTCGGCGTCATCATCATCATCATCATTATTATGATGTCCTTTCCCTCTCTCCTCGCTCTGGATCTCCCACCCCCTCTGTTCTATTTGCTGTTTAGTCGCGTGAGTCGTTGGCGTTCTGCTAATGCTGCCGCAACCGACTACGTTTAGTTTCGGCAGACGGCTAAATTAGGCCGCCAGGCTTTATTCACCGGTGGTGCTCTTGTTTGCTCCGGATATATCTCTCTCTCACTCTAACGTTCACGCTCTCTCTATATATATATGTGTCGTTTCGAAACTCCTCTCTCTCTCTCTCTCTCGCTCCGGTCTTGCCCCTTCTCTGATGAATTGACAGGCCGAATGTAGTACAGACATACTGGAGGCGGGCGAACGAGTCAAGGGAGGGATGTTCCAAAGCAGAGCGGGGGGGAGAACCTAGAAGTGTGACCACCAGTGTTCTGTTCTGACCGAGCTTGAGTGCGGAAGGGGGCGTGCGAATCTGTGTCTATCTAAGTCTATGTCTATGCCTATGATTCTCGTGTATGCTCGTCGAATTTGTGTCCCACGTCCGCACGTTTTGTCGTGACTGTGTGAACAACCGCTCGATGATACACACTGCTGCTTGCTGATTGCTAACGCTCAGTGACTGAGTAGTTTGCCCGGCACTCATCTCGTACAGTGTCGAAGGAGAACAAAAAGAAAAAATTAAGCAGCGGTGGGGGGCTACTCTGCGAACTCTGCTGCGAGTCTCTTTTATAAGCAGCAGTCGAGAGAACGCCTTGCTTGAGAGAGTGTGATTCGTGATCGTGAGCTGGTGGCAGCAGCAACAACAACAACAGCAACAGTTACAACAACACCAACAACAGTTATAACAGCAACAACAAAACAACAACAACAACAACAACAACTACTACTTTTACTACTACAATTACGTGTCACTGGCAAAGTCGCAATCGCAGTAGCACTATCGCCGCCGTCGCGATTATCGTCATCAATCCTAATACTCACTGCATTATTATTATTATTATTATTATTGACGACAGAATAAACAGCGAACTGCAAATCGCAGACCCTGTGTAGAGACTTCTAACTACTCTGGTGTTCATCATCGACGCACCAGCAACAGCAGCTGCAACAGTTGTAGTGGTTGGTGGTGGCAGTAGAAATAGTCCGTTAGATTAGAAAGCCCCGCCCGCCTCTGCTGAGTTGCACTTGGAGTTAGCTGGAGTTTGACGCCGTCCAGTCGTGGTGGATGACTCAAAAACAATGAGCACCTACACTACTACTACTACTATTACTATGACTACGACTACGACTGCTATTCCGACACCAAACGAACAGCGTTGACCGGTTGGACTGGATGAGGAGAGCGCTAGCCAACTTGGTTTGTACTAACTAGGTAGGTAGTGAATTAATTCGTTGGGTTGGCGTTAACTACCGTCGCCGGCTACCGGTTACAATCGTCGTCGTCGTCGTCGTCATCTATTGTCGTCTTTCATTGTAGTTGTTGCTCTGGTGGCAATAGCAACAACAGCAACAACAACAACAACAACAACAACAACAGCAGCAGCAGCAACAACAACAACAGCAACAACAACAACAGCAGCAGCAGCAGCAACAACAACACAGCAGGAACCTGCAACAACTAGACCAACAGAAGCAACAGGAACTTGTCCAGCAGCAGCAGCAATCGCAGTAGCAAGCAGGTGGTGTCGCGCAGGAACGTCAGTGACGCCAGTGAGAGCTGCACGGACGCGGGCGCCCTACACACTCAGCAGCCAGTTCCTATCATTATTAATTCGCACGAACAGGAACCATCTGGGCGGCCGCAGGCGTTGGTTTCGCTTTCGACGACGCCGCCACCTCCACCACCTCCACCACCGCCACCGCCAGCACCGGCGTCGGCCTCGTTCGACTCAACTCAAGAAACTACTTTCGAGAAGAACCGTCAACGGCCATCGCTTTCACGACGGCCGACCACCACCTCACGAGTCCCATCATGGCGGTGGTGACCAACGTCGAAGACCAAAGCGAGGGCCTGTCGAACAGGACCGCGCTGCTGGCCATTGTGTCCATCTTTGGCCTGTCCTGTCTCGGCCTGTTCGCGGTCTACCTGAGCTTTCCCGAGATCCGGCCCGAGGAGCGGCCGTACGTCAAGCTGCCGACCAGCCTCGAGGACGCCAAGAATCTCGGCAACGTGCTCTCGAACTACACCGACGACCACTTCGTCCAGGTGCTGCTGGCGTTCTTCTGCACGTACATCTTTCTGCAGTCGTTCGCCATTCCCGGCTCGATCTTTCTCTCGTTTCTGTCCGGCTTTCTGTTTCCGTTTCTGTTGGCCATCTTCCTCGTGTGTCTGTGTTCGGCGCTCGGCGCCTCGCTCTGCTACCTCATCTCGTACAGTGTCGGCACTCGGCTCGTCATGCACTGTATGCCGGACAAAGTCGCCAAGATGAAGCATCAGGTATATAGATGTATTTAAACACTGGTATATAATGTGTAGTAGTCGTAGCCATTCATTTAAGCTCCTCGTTTTTGTTTGTGAAACGTTTCTGCGAGCATACATAGAGAACAAATGCGTGCATATTTGTTTGCTATACTGGGGTACCACTGTTATACTGGATATACCTGTCTCCTTGATTATATATATATATATATATATATGTTACAAAATGTAAGATGATTGTGCATCGAATTTCCTTTATCCAGTAGATTTTCGAAATATAATTATATTTATTAATTAATTAAATAGGAATATATTTATTAATAACTTATTATTTATAAAAAGCGCATATTCACAGTGTGTATGCAATAATTGCCACTGCAAAAGCCGTATAGTAGTATCTTTATTTAGAAACGCACCTGCGTACAGTATCGTTTCCGTCACAGTGGCATAATTCATCTTTTATTTTAAGCTCACCTGGAAGCACACCTGGATCCATGGTTCCAGGTGTGCTTGGACATATGTTGTCTGCATTGGCGGTCTAATGACAAACACTTTCCGACTGGTCGTTGTTTCGGGGTCGAACGTGGCATCAATAGAAATGTTTTTCCTCGGTCGGTTTGGTTGTCGAATGTCTGCTACTCTGAAAAGTTTAAGTACCGTTATTCGTCCAAGTCTGTGGGTCACTCAGTGTGTGATACCTTACTTCCATCCTTCTCAGAAAGCGGCTTTGCATTATCATATGAAAGCTGTGGTAGCTAACTCTCATCTCGTCTCGATGGGTTCCATATCTGATTTCCATACATTAACAGTGGCACTCTATGTGACCTGTAGAACTTTACTTAAATAGGCGCGCTTCTTACAACAAACTCGCGGAGTATCCATTTTCACAGCATTGAATTTGCATTTTTATCTCTCTCAATTCAAGCATATCTAATATGCACTCTATCCGCTTGTTTCGGAGTCCCAAATGCAACACTCCATATTTGAGAGCTGACAGCTTCAGGCTCATCTTATTGTATCTTACTGTAAGGCTACGTAACGCATTATATGGCGTGTTGCATGATTTTCATTACGAATGAGCATGTGCAGCTTAATACAATCCCACTTGTGCATAGAGGCATAGATGAACAATTTAATTGAGGTTGTTGGTATGATATATTTGGCCTCATTATGGATCGGAAAATAGCAACGCTCGGGCCTGAATTCGCCTTCGGTACTGTCGCTTCTATTGTCACTCATTGATCATATTTTAAATTTTGTTTAGGGGATTTAATAAGCGGGTATTCTCTCCCTCGACAGCTCCTAACTGTTGTAAGCTGTTGAAAAATCCGCTTATTTTTATCTGATTCAGTAAACCAGCTGACCGCGGATTTTGTCGAGGAAGCCCGTAACGAGGCTCATCCCATTGTTCCGAACGCAAAAGAGTGAAATTAGTAGCCACCAATGAACTTCACTCATTGCGTTCCTGTCGCTGGCCCTCGAAAATCGATTCGACGGCGTCGCGGCTGTGAGTTGTCGTGTTGAAGCAGGTGCTGAAGAATGGATTTGGCCTATGCGGCTATGTCCAGAAGCTTGTGGATGAGTTCAGGCGTGTGTGAGCTACCATCACTGCCGCATCGGGGACTTCGACGGCCCTAAAGCGACCGCGAACAACGCCTGACGGACCGCATGGAGTGGGGGAAGGCGAATTTTCAGAAGCTCCGCGAGCATTTCAATTGAGAGCTGATTAGCCGCCTTAAGTTGGGTCTGGCCCGCCGTTATGTAAGAGCGTCTTCAGAGTAGGCGCTGAAATCAACGGTCCTCCAGAGGAACGTGCCCGATAATGGCCGCACGACGTGCCGAGCTTCACATCAGGCTCAGCTGATTGCCCATTTGCCATAACCTATCGGGGAGCGCGTCCAGAGCTCCTCGGATCTCTTTCCCGGGCATAGTGGGGCCTCGATTAGCTGTAAGCTATATTTTAGGGCTTCATTAGTTGACTGGCCCTGGATGAATATTTCATTTTTAGGCGTTGACGACGCGGCGTTTCACTGCCAGGCTGAGGTTGAGTTGAAATACGCGTCAGGAAACAATTGTCGACGCACCCGTTCTGTAAGGGAATGCTGGTGAGGTAGTTACCGGTCGCCGTGTTGGTTCGTTGTGGCGAAGCCGAGTAACTAAGCTTTTTCGATAGCCATAGTTGTTATATTTTAACGTTGAAGCGTTTACGTTCAGAACCGTTTCATTATGTTTCACCGTTTCATTCACGACTTTTCCGCCGAACACGCCAGTATGATCGGTTTTTCATGAGTTGACTGGTTCTCCCGCAAACGCA
The DNA here is from genome assembly GCA_003439945.1 of Dermanyssus gallinae. Lineage (NCBI taxonomy): Eukaryota > Metazoa > Arthropoda > Arachnida > Mesostigmata > Dermanyssidae > Dermanyssus > Dermanyssus gallinae. The sequence goes on along the minus strand of QVRM01005684.1, from coordinate 69,682 downwards.
AATTTTGCACAACTATGTAAGAGGAAAAGGGTGGACTAACTACTTTTAGAAATGTTATCTTCACTCCTAAACAAGCCGTTTAGAAGTGAAGATAAAATTATTTTCTTGCCGAGTTATACCACACCTTAAAATACGTACATATTGTTATGCTACACCCAGTATACAACGCACTGAAAAGTCAGTTTAATGTTACTATATATACAAGTTTATTTCAATAGAAATGGTAGACATTTCCTAAAATGCATGTCGGGTAATAACATCTTTCACTACTGCATGCGTCTGTCAATATTACACGTGCCACAATATTTACAAGCACAGTCTTCTATTTCAAAGCAATACCCTTTTAGGCTTATCTATTGATGGTAACCATGCCAGGTCTACAGAGTATGCGTCTGTTTGCATGCATTCTCTGCTTCCAACGGTCTGTCGTGAAGGCAGGACCATCGGTGAGCCTCTTTATGGCAAAGTTCACATTTCGCTTTTCTCTGTGGGCGCGATGTTGCTTTACGACCAGCACGCTGAAATCGTATTTGTCCAGGATAAGGTCTTCCACAAAGCTTTGCTCTTGGCATAGTTCCAGCGCTAAGGTTGTCGATGCGTTTCGCGGCAGTCCGAGCATATACTTCACAAAATTAGCTTTTATTTTCTCTATCGCTTGTTTTCTCTCATGTTGTCTAAGGTCAAGTTTGGTGCAATGGCCCGAAGGCAGTAAGTTATAATTGGAGCTATTTTTATCTTAAAAAAGTTCATGCCAGTCTTAGTGTCAATCTGTATAAAATCTCCGATTTGGCGTTACTGACTCAGTGTTGAAACGGGCATGGGGGTTCGGCGTTGACAGCAGGATCGAAAGTCGAGCATATTGCCAACTAACAAAGCGTTAACGTGATTACTTGCTATGCCCGTAATAGCCATGCTACCGCATGCAAAAATTGGCCAGTATTTACTACGACGATTTCACTAAACTCACTAGTCACGTAATCACGAATTTCGCCACATGAACGAGGCAGCACGTAAGGTGCGAGTACCTAGCAACATTTTACAACAAAAAACAAACAACAAAGAAATGCGGCTGGCTGGTTAAATGGCTAACTGACATGTATACTCACAGGTTGTTACTTCTTCTCTTGGACGAGTTGCTTCTTTCCTACTATGCTATTGAGAAAACTCTGTTGTAACCGTAACCATGCGTCATTTTTGCTCGTTCGTGCGTTGGCAGGTGGCGAACGAGAAGTCCAACATACTCTACTACCTGATCTTCTTGCGGATTACGCCGCTTCTGCCCAACTGGTTCATCAACATCGCGTCGCCGATCGTCGGCGTTCATCTGTTGACGTTCTTTATCGGCACGTTTATCGGCGTGGCGCCGCCGTCGATTCTCGCCATCCGGGCGGGAATCTCACTTCAGCAGTTGGCCACAGCAAACGTACTCTTCACGTGGGAGAACATGCTGTTGCTGCTGGGCTTCGCCGTTCTGTCCCTCGTTCCCGTTCTATTCAAGGAGAAGTTTAAAAAGAAATTCGAGTAGACACATCGGCTACCTGTCTCGCACTAAATATATGTAGGTATACGTACATCTATATATATAGATATATATATATATATATATATATTTATACATATATATATATATATATCTATATATATATTTATATATATATATATATATATATATATTTATATCTCTATCTATCTATATCTATATCTATATATATATATATATATATATATATATATTATATATATGTGTGTGTAAAATGGACGATGTACGGACATTTCTGTGGCATACGTGGTGATGTCGGTTGGTAGTAGTATTCTGGTTGAGCTGCTGCTGCTGCCGCTGCGCGGAGAAACAGTGCGCCGACCATGTGCCTAATATGAGCTATACGGACTACCACGCACGCTGGCTGGGAAGGATTCGAAGTCAAAGGCAATCAGATCGGCATTTAGGAAATGATAAGAGGGAACAACACGAGAGAACAGTTGAGCGACAACAGCGGTTAGTTACGAATCATGCCATGCGATCGATATGCAATACGCAGTCTAGGCTGTCCGAGCTATCTGTACGAAGCCGTGTATGTAGATACGTCAGTCGACAAGCAGTCGGCGACGTTGCGAACAAACAGGAGACTTGAGAGCCGCAGGTATAACATGTGTACATATTTGGCTATATGTGTATGTGCGTGTGTATGTGTATGGTATGTGATTTGCATATAAGTAAATAATAAGATATTTAATTGGTAAGTATAGATATACACAGGTGTGTATCTTTGTCTCCGACTCATTAAATATATAAATTGGCTCATAAATTTATATATATATATATATATGTTACAGGATGAATGGGAGGACATAGGATAGGCAATTAAAGAAAATGTTAGTAAACTCCTGTCTTATGATGGGTTTTGCGTAATGTTGCTTGCATTAGATTTAAATAAGCACAATTATATATATATTTATATATATATATATATATATATATATATATATATATATATATATATATATATATATATATATATATATATATATATATATATATATATATTTCAACGGTTATTGAGAATAACGCAAGCAAATGAGACACTTTTAACACTATTTCACCCAGGTGATAGAGTGTGGCTGCAGGTGGTAATGCAAGGAGTGTGTTTAAAGAGATGAGAAAGTCCACTAGGCACGAGTGGTCGTTGAGTTGGCTGCAAAAGGGATAAAGCTTATTCTTCATAATCCAACCAGTTAATTTCCTAAAATGTGTGCCCACCAAAGAGGAATACCACGGAAGAATTGGGCTTAATTATAAATACTTCAGTCTTTATCTAGGCTTCGCTTTGTTAGTACACATTTTATCTAGTGGCGGTTGCTTTTTTATTGGCTTCGTATCTCTGCGCGCATGTGTGCACGAAAGTTACTGTAGCGAGACGAATTCAGTTGTATGCCGCGACACGATGGGGTAGCAACACGGGCCGACAACGAACATCAACAACAACATGACCTGGTTGTGCTGTGTTTGGGCACACACGTATGTGATCAACAACGCGATTGGATGCAAACGTTTCGTTTGTTTTGACGATGTATTGTTGTTCGCCTTCCCGCTTGATTCGTTGTCCCGTACCATTGTTTCAGCACGTTATTTTTGACAACTGTTGGTAAGGCGGGGATGAAGTGTCGTCTAGTGGGGGTATTTACGTCTGTCCATCTTAGACGGTTTTCGCCGCAGTACGTGAGGCCAGTTTAGATGCCATTGAATAGTAGCTAGAACAACAACAACAATTTCAAGAACTCTTGATAATGCTGTGGCAGCTGATATTTGCTTCACGGTCGCAAGGTTTCGGCAGGAGTTAGGGCGAGGAATAGAGAGGCCTGATTCCCACACGATTTTTGAAGAGTCAATGTAAACCCAATCTGCATAAGTTTAGTGTGTTGATCTTTGTTACCGATTACTGCTGTTGCTACCGCTGCTGCCGCTGCCATAACCGCTACTTTGGACTCCCCTTTTCATGTTTTAGCTTTTGTTTGTTTTCTTGTGGGCGATTGATGATTCGTCTATATCCAGAAGGTAGAACGGACATTGTGCACTGCTAACATTGTGACACCTGATGTCTTATATATATGTGTGTCAAGCCTGTCAACCGAGACTGTATACAAAAGAACTGAGTCTCACTTGTTTACGACGTGAGGCTGTTTCTAAACTCTTCATAAGACACTTATTTTGAGCACCGAATGCGAACAAACGGCTTTAAGTTTTCCTGAACAAATATTGAACCAAATTTCGCGCCGAGTTAAATTTGCATACATATATGTGGGTATATATACACGTTTATTTCTGAACCGATGAGCCTTATGACTGTTAATATATTAAACTATGTTGTTTTAAATGTAGATGGTCTGTTGACGTAAATCATGTTGCGCGTGTTTGTGGTAGGATGTACATAAGACGACTTCAGAATGAATGACGGTTTAGCAATATTTTTGAATAAATATGTTCACTGTTGTTATGACGTGTTACACGCTTGTTTTAATTAACGGTGAAATAATACAGACATATATTTTAAGTAGTCTAGAATGCCCTCCTGAGAATCTAAACTTAGGCCTGACGAACGGCACCCATGTTTAAGTACCTGGACGTGATCCAGGATACGGTTTTCACAGGAACATCTTATGTGCACTATGCATCAGAAAGCTGACAAGGAAAGTTCAGCAGAGCTGCGAAAATTTCTCCCGTGGACCTGCGGAGAACCCAAACTCGGTGCCGTCTCCTATTATCAGTATTCGATGGCATGAGCTATAGATACCCTTAATAGCTGGAACCAGTAGGAACTAATGGAAAGCAATCTAGTCTAGCGCCACTCTGGGTACTAGATCTCGAGCCACGGTGACTGTTTTCAGCAATACCTACACCGCAGTGGCAAAGCTGACAAACGCTTGTGCCGTATGTAAGGCGAAAATAACCACCGCACAAGGTCAAGCAGCCTTAATGGCAAGTTAAAGTGCCAAGATGTAGTAATTTCAAGCAGACAGTATTGCGGCTACTCTTAATAGGAGACAAAAAAGGCGAGTGGACCTTTGTGGGGAGTCCCACATTACACTGGCCCTAACAACGATGCGTCTCATGCATTTCACAAATAATTGTCTTTAAAAGAAGTGGTCCATATGGAAACTGTAGATAATATTTTAACAATTCCGTACATGGTACGGAAACAAGTATGGACATATTCTGAAAGTGAGTGGTTGGTTGTTGGAGGTGAGACAAAACGTGGATACTCTCCACCGCGGGTGACCTGTTGGGCTGTAAGCAATCTTGTCTACTTGATTGTTAGCTGACGTCGTTTCCTTTGTTCGAGGTGAGTGAGAGCAAAATGTCCTAGCTGTTGCATATGCGGGTGAGATAGTAGTTACATAATGCAGCTGGGGTCTTTAAGTTCCGTCACCTTTGGACTGGGGTGGCTGCATTAGCGGTAGTTGCAATGTACATACAAGGTACATCGCATGCGGCTACCATCCCTTGGTATGCTTGAATACTGAGTTATATGAGGACCAGTGTGTGCGCATCTGCTAGTATTGCTCGCAACAATGCGTTTAATATCATGCAGCTGACTGTCTGGATTTACAAGACGCTCGGCTCGTTATCTTTCTTGCTAGAGCGATAGCAACAACGCAGTGCGGAAGACAACAAATACTTCATCTGTATGTACTCCGTCAAGCGTTCAATCATTGTTATAGCGTATTTGCACCAATTTCAGTTTTGACTTGCAAAATCCTAAACGGCTGAAGTTCGGTACGCTTCGGGCTTAAATCGAACTTATTATTACGATAATTATTACTACTATTATTTATTTCTATCGTCGCTATCATTCATCATCCTGGCGTGACGCTCGCAGCAAAATCTCGTACGGGACAAGACGAAAGCTATTCATCAGTTCAACTAAGCGACCTTCAAGAAAACTGGCTTCTAAACTTGCATCAAACGCGCCAGCAGTTGCTCGCACTTTTCTTTGGCTTTTTTTTTGCACAAATCAAGTGGCTGGCAATTTAAGCTCTTTCGTACTTCTACGTTTGCATTACGAAGTAGTTGAAACCGTATCACTAGGGCGCAAGTAAATGAACAATGGAGAGTAAACACTGTGCTGCGAATGTCGGCAAATTAAGGCAAAATCGTAATAAATGTACAAAGATAATTTAGCATATATATGGATGTATATATATATATATATATATAACCACACACCTGACACCAATTTACGTGCCCCTTCTTGCAGCTACTTGTCTACGTATGTATATGAACGTGTATATGGTGCCAAGCGGACTCAAAATGGTTACAATTCCTATTACAGTGTCTGTATGTTGTTCTAATGCTGCTCGAGCCTGGTTTTGTTGCTGTTTCCCGTTGGTAATGATGACTAGTCCTGAAGTTTATTGGCCTGGACGTATTACATGCTTCACTGCGTACGCGAGCGTATTATGATAGAACGTCATTGGTTCTTGTTTGTCGCTGGACCTGTTTCTGCTATCTGTTGTTCCTTTTCTTCCTCGTAAGGAATGATAATGGTCTCTTGTTTGTTTAGCAGACAGAATGCATTCTACCACTGTACAGAGTGATGGCTATTTTCGGTGAGTCATTAGTGATGGACGAGACTCTTGGGACCCTAGACAGTGCAGACGTGCAATGCACCAATGCACGGATGAGCAGATGATTTGTATCTTTTGTCACCTCTACTTTGTGCTGACAAAAATCGACTACGCAATAAACACTTGTAGTTAGATAGTTCTGTGTATCTTCGAGTTATTTTCGGCTGAGAACGGCGATAGTTCACTGCGGTGTACTTGCGCATATCGCGAACACCACGCGTAAATTTCATAACACACTCAAAGGAAGTCGTGTGTTTGCCGTGAGTCGATGGATCTTGATTTCATAGCAACTTAGTTTACTTAGGCTTACTTTTATTTGCGCCTTTTTTTGGTGGTTGACTGATATAGCGTTAAATATGACAAAGAAAGCAAATCACGCTGCACTTAGTTAACCGGCAAGGCTTTTAGACTAGCCTGAGCGTGCAATTGAACTAGCGCTAAACTGAATTTGTGTTTTTTAGTTTAGCGCTAGTTCAATTGCGTTTTACTTTTGCCAGTAAAACGGAGCAGAAGTATAACTGGTGTTGGCAATCCGCAAATTGCGCTCGTCCTCAGTTTGAATGCATTCATCAGAACGAGGAGACGTTCCAGTGGGAGGAACTGCGTTTCGATGGGGTGTAGGAGTTTGACCAGTTGGCCGTCATGTCTATTGGAGGAATGGGAAGGCCAGTAGGATGACTTCCCAGTTGTACATATGATACCGTAAAGGCGTCATATTTGTATAGGTACTAAATCACATATAATCAGAGCAAATCTGTTCGGTGGCCGGCGTTTCGCGCTTAAGAAAAACGACAATTTCGTCCCATCAACTGCATGTTCCGGAACCATTCGCACGATACCTACGAAGATATCTCGCAGGTATAACGCTGCAACCATCGAAACCGCGCAAGTAATTTGGGATGTGGGCGGGAAAGGGGGATCGAAGGCGTGATCTAACTGGCGTGCTCATTACTGGCCACCAGTGGCGACAAGCCGGTCAGCCATCCCTGATTAAACTGGAAGTTTGTAATGTTTTGATAATCTCCAACCGAAGAATGACATACCTAGTGTTGTTTGAGACACGATTCTGGACACGTTTAACCATCATGTGTAGGTATCGATTTTACGCCTTCGCCGTAAAGCTTTCGAAGCTATCCTATACAACGGCTGTAGGCATCCAACTGCTCTCCTCTGTCTGGGAGTGTGCCCTGGGGTCAACTCTCTTTCTTAAGCACCCACATTTTCTCACACCTAGGCGACTAGGGCACCTAGAAACGGTTAAAGATGGCGTTAACCGCGTTCTAAACTTTGCTGTCATAAGCGGCCTCCATATTAACCCTTCAAATATGTAAAGTGTTTATATCTCGACTCTCCCGCCGCGGCAGGAGAACAGAGAAATGTGAAAAACAATGTATGTTGACTTCTGTCCGAATTTCATCGGACCTTCCCTACGAGGCCTGGACAGCACTCATCCGGAAGGTTCCCAGACCAGGTGCGGAGCCTGGCTCGAGGCCCTACAATCGCAACTCACACCCGTTTTAATCTATTTGGATTAACACCTACTCACTTGAGTTGATATTTCTTAAGATAAATCATTCTAGCCACTTTTCCCACTAACTAGTAGAATTATAAACATCGGTACTGGTAAACGGGTTTTATACGACATATTTGTTATATAGACGGAAGTATATCGCTTGTAATATCCCTCGTACACACAACTGAAATCGAGTGTCAGTTGTATACTTACGTAGGTGTCGATCTACAGGAGGTTCCTCGTTTCTGTAGGCTGGTTTCGCTGAAGGATTTATCGGATGGCTACGCCAGCTTTGCAAGATTGCATGTAAATGCACGGAACCTCCGGAACGGGAGGAAGTTTGATGATTTTACGCTCATTATAGATGGCTCGCGTGTGGACTGGGATGTCGTGGTGTGGGTGAGATCTGGTTTGATAAGCCTAACACCCCCTCGCATAACATACGGGGCTACACCGGTGTGTCTAGGCGGTCTCTCAATCTATGCGCATTCGGCACTCAATCTGGTGGAATCGACACGATCGAGTGATGACGGGAGTGTGCAGGCTATCAGGTTTAAATTTTGCCACCCTGGTTTGCACGGCTATGCCGACACTCTGTGAGGTTGTACTCCTGTGAGGTCCGGCTAGTCAACAATCTGATAGATATTCTAGACGACCTTGTGACACAAACATTGATATTTTGAGTTACGACGCTGTGAGTGCTGAAAACTGCTCTGAGATTCCTAGCAAGGGCATCAATATCATCAATCGGCCCCATCTTAGATCCAATGCAGTGTCACCTGGTGTGTGCATTAACCATTACGCTATTGTCAATTGTGAGCGATATGTACGTATCCTTCTATTTGTCGTTGGTACGGTCGTTTCTTACCATTACCCAGTGGGGATCACATTGACGGGTTATAAGGCACCTTTAACGTTGTTGACGACGAAACCAACCAAGTTCGGTTGCTGCGAGTCTCTATAGAAGGTTCGATGAAAATGGAAGATTGCCGGAATGCCGCCTCGCCGGAACGGCGAAGGTATCTGAAAGGAGTAAACTGCTCACGTTGAATCAAATGGTTCACTAAAAGTTTGGTTAGTTTGAGGCATACTGTCGATCGCGCTCGCAATGCATAAGCACACGGTCCGCAGGTGGGAGATCATTGAAGCTGCGAAGAATGGAAATATGTGCCTTGGTGCATTTCTTGACGTAGCCAAAGTGTTCGACTGCCTCGACCACTCTATATTTTTTAAGATGCTCGATCAATTGGGCTGCGCACCAAGAGTAACATCTTGATTTGAATCGTATTGTAGTAGACGGAGGCAATTTGTGGCGGTGAGAGCTTTAAGGTCCGCGACGGTAATTGTATCCACTGGCCTGCGGGAAGGGTCGATTCTTGTACCTTTTACCTTCATACCCACATGAATTTCGTCCTGCGGGTCATCGATGGATGCGCGGATTGCCTCCCAGTCGTTTGTGCAGACGACACCACTCTTGTTTCGTATCTTCCCTTCCCAATTATTCGATAATATGCATAATCTTCAGCACTTTGGAACCGGTATTGACAAGTTCATATCTTTATTTCAACAATTAAGTATTGTCGTTAACTCGACAAAGGCGATACTCGTTCTTTACTACACCTTATAACGTGTATCGAGACAAAAATCAAAACTGGCATTATCTCCCTCCGATTAGACGGCTCTGCTATCCCTCTCAGCTCAGAGACAAAATGAATTGGCATCGTGCTACATGAACATATGAAATGGAACAGTCAAGTGCTGTCCAGTACTGAAAAAAATATATTTTACTTCTCTAAAATAAATTATTGAGGTAGGTGTACTTGTTGCTAATAATCATTGCATGAAACTAGATTCATGGCTGATCAAGAGGCAGTGGTGCAGGTCTGAGGGTTTCCAGTATGCAGCAGTATGTGACAATCGACTATACACAAACGATTCGTGGGAATATCCCACATTGGATTTGTGTTCAGGTGTGCAAATATACACTTGGCCGGATTTTACAGTATAATTGAGATCGTCACCAAATGCATAATGAAATCATATTACATGAGAAGGTGATGAACGCGATATTGTGACATAGGAGCGCTTGCAGAACTGATCAACCATGTTTTGTGCTCTTCAGAAACCTCCTACGCTGGTGTGTGACGTTAGGGTTTATAGCAAAGCTGCGCTAAAGCAAGTCTGCCCAATCCTCTGAATATGTGCTCTCTATGTCCGTTAGAAATAAAGAAAAAAATGAGAATTTGAGTGCTTTGTCGGGCGGGTATAAAATTACGTAAGGACTTCAGCCTTCAGCCCTTCAGCAGCAGGAATTTTGGTTTCAATGTTTCTTGAATCTCTCTACAATTTAGTATAAGAGCGATACAAATTTACAACAAGGCCCACAGAATAAACGCGCGCGGAATTCATGCCCGTGATACATCGACACCAGGTAAGGTGTTTGTGAGATAAATTGTGGTATTAGAAAACGTATATATAATAGTAGATTTTTGAGGCAGCAAAAACGTTATGTCATTGACAATGAAAGAGCACGCGAGTAATTTAATGTTATGCATTACATGCTTCCATTTCTGTCTTATCAGTTGCACTGCGCATAACATAGGGACCCGGATAGCAGAGTCCTATTATCTAATTCGAACATAAGAACAAAAAAATACAATTTATACAAAAATAGGGATACTTAAATGCGGAGAGGCATAAGACGAGGCAGTTAGTAATTATTTACAATAATAAAAACATATATATATATATATATATATATATATATATATATATATATATATATATATTACATGACGATGGTAGCATCGGTAACAATATTATTATTATTATTATTTAAACGGTGTCTAGAATATTGAGCTATCAAACCAGACAGAGATAAAGGTCATCTTATTGAATGTTGAAACGTAATGTCAGTGTTGATGATGCTTCTAAGCCGCCTCCTATGGCTTCTCTAAATTTCGCCAGGATTCAGTATATATATATATATATATATATATATATATATAGTTTATAATAGAATAGGACGAATACAAATGGAGACACAATTGTCTCCCGAGAACGTGATATATATATATATATATATATATATATATATATATATTCTTTCTTCGTTCTTTTTGAAACATTATTTGAATCAGATGTGTTCGCTATGTAGTATGTCACAGAGCGTGCTGCTGGCGTCGTATACTTGTATATTATTACCATGGTTATATGATATGTATTTTACAGACATTCTCGTCTGTAGTGCATTTATACTATTAACCGGATTTTCACAATGCTTTTATTACTACCTAATTACATAATGGTTTGGTTTAGCGGGGTGCTTTCCTTTGGTTTCTTATAAGATGAGTTTATATACGTTTAGGTTTTTATTTTAATTCTAGACTATCCTCCGTCTCCTACGAGCTTGGAGCCGCTGTGAGGCATATAAAAAAATTTTTTTTGCCTTGAAATGCATTGAGGGACGGACATTCTGAGATATTTTGGGTTTCCCCAAAAATCCTCATGGTAGCATGGCCGCTGACTTTCAGTGTTATAAATGTATCTATCAATTTTCAATAAACTTTCTTTAGAGAAAGTTCTACCAAGAACAGAAAATGAAATTGAAAACAATGCTATAAAAAAGATGACACGATTGCAACGAACGATCTCGAAAAAGGAAACATCTCTTTAAGACAGTTTGCCGAAGTAATTCGTCCGTCCTCGGAAACATGTATTAATCACATCGCTGTGGATGAGTGTAGTAAGTTTTCTTGTGTGGTTCCTGCGGCTTGGTTAACCCCGCCTTTTGCTGATCAGAATCCTGGTGTCATTTGCTTAAGGGACATTTTGCAGCGCCGCATTACAGTCTTCCTGTCGAACCCGGTGGCGTGGCGCATTCGTTTGCGCCTGTGCGACCAGAGGAGACACATAGGTGGGCGGGTTCGAACCCCACAGTTGCACAATAGTATTTATGGGGTTCCGCTTATGAAGCAATGCAAAAAGCAGCCTCGAGGACATTAAATCTTGCCTGGGGGTCAGCCCGAAAAGTCTTATAGTCCTTTTGAAAGGTTATTTGCCACGCGGCGATAAGATTTTTTGCTAGGCTTATAGAGAACTCTAATTGTTTACAGGTATACAAGCTAACTCTGACTCTGCGTTTGATACGTTCTGCTACGAATACGAGTCGTGTTTCGCCGCAGTCGTTGACGAGAATACAGTTGGTAGTCTACATACATTTTTATTCTCCCCTGGTCTTAGACGCGTAACATCAACGAGCTCTGTTCTTGGTACCGTCCGGTAGGCTTTCATGAATCGAAGGCTGCCTACAACAATGCCCTTTGAAGATACAGGCAGGCCCTAGACTTGCAAGGGACTTCTAGAATCGCAGCTATATGAAACTGAAGGCGATTCAGTTAATTCTGTTCAACCATGAAGTTCATTGGTGAGTCTTGCGGCAAAGAAAAATCCAGCGCATACTGCCATCGGTGCTTAATTGTGATTGCGGGCAGCAGCTGATCGAGAATTCGCAGAGTATTGCCGATAAGCTCATGAGGCACTTCGCAACTATTGGGTCAAGCACCGCGGTCGCCCTTGAAATTCAAACGGACATCGCTTGTACACCTTTAGCATGAGATCACAGAAAACATAGAAAATACGCAGGTCTACCTTGGAGTCTTTCTAGACGTCTCGGCTGCCTTCAATTGTTTACGCCACTCGATCTTTCTTCAAATGTTTTTGACCTAAATGCTATATTATACATGTGAACATATATGAATTTGTGCAAATGTGCAAACTTGTGTAAACATGCAAACGATGTGTGTTTATTGGTGTAAATATGTGAACGATGTGTTTATGTAAATGTGTACACTGAGAAACTCCTTCTACTTATTATTTTTACAAGAGCTTAAATATTGTGAAAACACAGTTTCGTCAGTAAAACAAACCTTGTATTGTATTGCGAATACCTATCTAGACACCTATGAACTGCAGCGACGCATGTCATCCTCCGGTTTGCAGCTTGCACCGGAAGGGTAGATGAAGTAAGATAAAGAGTAGCCTACTTTGTTGAAGATGTCGATGTTTCTCTGCCGAATTAACTTAAATAACTTTTTCAAATAAAACCTAAGATGAACACTACCAATGAAGGCCTCCCAACATATATCTATAAAGGTTGTCCACTGTGGGCACTGGATATACGCTCCCCTAAGTCCCACATTTCAAAGAATCCTGAGACAGTGAAGTGGCTTTCATTTTTCGTACAGCTTGCTTCGGCGCACAAAAAGGCTCTTATGTGGGGGCAATGAACACATGACCTCTATCAATGACAATCGTTCTCTGCGAACTGTTGGAATTAGCAGTGTCGATGAAAATTCATAACTCAAACACCATTTTGCTTACTGTGATGCCTAACCAAAAAAGATGTCGTTCAAAATATATGTTAATTCTATTAAAATATACGCTATTTTTAATGACACAAATGCTCTCAATGTTTTCTGGAGGCTCGTAAATGTTTTCTTTGATAGAACGCAGAGTTTGGATTTTCAGCGATCTGTTGAGAATAGTATAGCACATAGGTGCAACGTGTCTTCTGTGCATGATCTTAGAGTGATCTTGAAGATTCGAATCTGAAATACTCCAAACATGTAACAGAACTTTTAAAGAGTTCTTCTGGGCGCGCTAACTGGGGATTACGTAACTTTATGATCGAACGACTGAATTTGCATATTAAATTATTTAACACGCTTGTACTGTCTGTCATACTATATGTATGTTCAGTAGGGAAGCCTGGCCTCAAGTAGATCGGTGGACGACTTCGACGTTTTAAAATACATGTATCAGAAAGCGTTTAATGTATATGAGTGATAGGGATATTAATTACAAGTGTGTTTGAGACTTAGATATTTAATCACAAGTCCAACTGCGTTTGTAGCAGTATAAGATTTGGAGTAAATGTTTGCCAAAAGTTATGGCAACCGTGATATGTATGTTTGCTTGACGGATAACTGCAAAACTTTACGGAAATGTAAATGTGTACATATCTATAGTTATAACCTTTTAATAAATCGAACTGTTATATAAGCAGAAAATAAACCAGACGGTGTATTTATATATATATATATATATATATATAATGATTGATGTACCCGAACCGAACAATGGAACACATGTAGCACTATGCTGTGGCTATAAATAATCTTATAGACTATCTATCATTAACACGTTAAGAATATGAATCTGCACATGTATATAGATAAGAATCGCACGCCACACTACCGGCAAAAACAGGCAGTTGAGTCGTTCCGAAATTATTGAAGTCAATAGAATACACTGATATTAACTTATAAAGTGTGTTGCAAAAAATTAGCAACTACATGTTTTTTGGTGATCATTTCGGCTTGGTTTATTTGAATAGCTTGAATCATGAATAGCTCACAATCGGTACAAAAAATAAAAAAGTGTGAAAAAACAGTGTTGCAAAATATTAGCAACAATAACGCCTTACGGCGTATTCGATTCTTAGCAGGGCTGTATGACTTATTTAATACTACATATTCTATTCTTGAAACGAGATTTTCGTCCCTTTTTCTGAATCAAATCGTAAACTTGGTTTTTCATGGAGGTAATGAGCTGTTGTAAGTACGAAAGTGGAATATTAGTCCATGCTTGCTGGACAGCTTCCTTGAGGTCCGACAAATTATCATATTGTCGACCATTTGCGTAAATCTGCTTCACCAAATGTCCCCAAAGATTTTCGATGGGATTCAGGTCTGGACTCAATGCCGGCCAGTCAAAAAGTGGCACTCCTTGTTCTTGAAAAAAGGCTATAGTGCTAGCCGAGGTATGAAACGTGGCGCTGTCTTGTTGAAAAACTGCGTCAGGTCTCCCAATTCTTCTGAAATGGGCTTCTAACTGGGAACCGACGATACGCTGGTACTTGTCGGAATTGTTTCGGCCCACAATCGCGACTAGATCGGACTTTCCATTATATCCAAACGCGCCCTAATATTTCACAGAACCACCACCGGCCACACGTTTCGAGAACCATTTAGGTTCCTTCCGTAAGTCGTGCCAATAGTACTGACAGCCGTCAGGGCCATCGAGATTAAATTTCTTTTCATCCGAGAAGACGATGTTTTTCCACTCGTTATCCCAAGTTTGGTATCTCTGCGAAATTCACGCCGTGCGACAATGTGCTTCGGTTGTAGTCGCGGCATAAGCATCCTTTTCGCGTATCGCACGTTTTTGTCAGAACTCAACACTCGGTACATTGTGGATCGGTGCACTGGCACTCCCAAAGTAATCCTGATCCTGGAAGAAGACATTTGGTCATGAGTAGCCAACTGTATGATCCTTCGCCGATCTCGAATACTCAAAACTGGCTTACGCCCAATGTTAGATCTGCACCTTTGGTTCACTCCAGGGTGTAAGAACCTGCTGATGGTGCTCTTATGTCGTCCTAATCTGGTTGCTATAGCAGTTACTGTATGACCGAGCTCAGCATATGCCTCAGTTATTGTCTTTTCGTTATCCGAGAGATCCTTTGTACGACCCATTGTTTAAACATACGCTTAGCCGTTAGGTTGGAACAACGACTAAGCTGTAGAATATTTTGCAGCTATAGAACGATTGATTTAGCTAGACAATATTCCTGACATTTGATCCCCGGGATCGAATATCAGCTGTAGTATCGACTATCCTCTACGAACAAGAGCTGTGTTGTTAGCATGTTATTGTTGCTAATATTTTGCAACACTGTTTTTTCACACTTTTTTTTTATTTTTTGTATGAACCGATTGTGAGATTGCAACGAAATTAACACCATACTCGTGTTTCGTCATGTTCATCATGCTTAAAATTTCAAGCCATTCAAATAAACCAAGCCGAAATTATCACCAAAAAACACGAGTTGCTAATTTTTTGCAACACACTTTACTATCAGAATTATATCGTGCATTATGTAAATTACTAGGTAAATTATCATCATTATTTTCCCAGCAGAAGCTGTGGGCCTCCCTGCGCAAGGAAATCTCCAGAAGCAAGGAACGCTCCTCGAGGGTCTTTCTCGAAGAGCTGGATAACGACCCCTGGGGCCGCCCATAGAAGATGGTTAGGAGACTACCCCCTTCAAGCGCAGGATAGGATAACACCGGAAGTGACGCGAAAAGCAATCGAAGCGCTCTTCTCCAACAATCGCCTTTCGACCGCGTCCCCTATCTACAGACTCCAAGGGTAGATGAAGAGAACCCTCTGGAAGTCACCCTGTAAGAAGTGCAGGAGGCTGCGGCACGCCTCAAACTGAAAAAGGCGCTATGTCCAGACAGTATCCTGGTGTCCGCGGTCACGACGCTGATGAAAGAATTCTCGGAAGCAGCAGCGACGGCGGCGACGGCGATGCTCTGATCGTGCTCGTTCCCTGGCGCATAGAGGGCCGCAGGGTTAGTCCTCATACCTAAGGGCCCCAGCTCCTATTTCCCGATCTGTTTACTCGGCTCCCTGGCCAATGCATCCGAGTCTATCGTAAAGGCACGCCTCTGGGATCTCGCTGAGGAGAACGGCCTACTGTCGGACGCCCAATACGGTTTTTGTAGAGGCCACTCACCTATCAACGCCATACGGCAAATCTTTCTTCACGAGTCTCCGCCAATAAGACGAGACCTTTACCTCGCTATCCTACTTCCGAGAACGTCCGAAAAACGTTTAACAGCTTACCGTAGAGAGTTATCTTGGACACTTTCCACAGAAAGAACGCTCCCTTTCACCTACTCCGAATCGTATCAAAGTACCTACAGGAGAGAACGATATTATCTCACGGAACCGGTTTTAGCATGACTGCAGGGGTGCCACAGGGCTCCATACTTGGCCCACTGGTATGGAACATAACATACAACGACGGGCTGCGGCTAAGGGAACTTTCCGCAAAGGTCAACCTTCAAGCCCATGCCGACGATTTCCTTCTCATTGTCCTGGCCCGGACTCTGGATTTGCTACAAGGCCGTGCGAATAAAGCACTTGCTGAGGTCGCCACTGAATGCAGGTGGCGAGCCACGCTCTTGCCCCCTCTGAAAACGAGGCCATACTCCTGGTGGGACGTAGGAACTGCCCCACCTTCCACCTCTATATAGAAGACCAGAAGATTGTAGACTATGGCCTGTGCATAATAATACGGCACATTCCTTAGCTTCTGACGCGGACGATGATGACCTCCTCAGGGGAGAGAAACTATAGTACTCCGTCTTTTTACGTAACGATGTTTGTATCATACGTTCTACCATCGATTTACCTAAATACGTATATTTTTTTAGAAATATAGTTAAGTCAGACACACACATGAGATTAGTGGACTACTTTATCAAAATAAAAAGCTAAATTTTTAAAGTGTGCATATTTTGTTTCATATAATTAATAATTTGTGGCTAATTAAGCAAAAACTTGCGCGAGAAACCTTATTTTACTTAAGATAAGTTACTAGATTTAACGGCATCGTAATTAACTTACACCCCCGTTGTCCCGGTGCCACGACACCGATGAAAATTAAACCAGTATTAATTTTGAGTGTTTGCTATTTTGTACAGACGTAATTTCGTTTGCGATATCTGTATCATCGTCAACATTGCACTTAGCCGCTTGTCAAATTGCACTGCCCCCGCGTAGCTGGGTTGTCTTGTTCTGTACTTTTTTTCAAAAAGACCTACTATTGTTTGTTATGATTAGTTAGTTCTGATGCTATCGGGAAAGAGGAAATCCAGTTAGTCTTGGCGCAATGGCATTTTTGAACATTCTTAATCCTTAAATATGCAATCGCTACGGCGTTACCTTACGTTTTTCAGTGTATTCTAAACATTTCCAATAGAAAAATAATCCAAAAAGGCGAGATTATTGTTAATCTGTAGTTGTCGTTTTAAATATCACATTGTTTAGCATGTCTCTGGTTCGAGTTAAATTCAGTTTTGGGGCTTTCATATGGATAAGCAGTTATTGCGCCCATCCGTATCTCCGTTCTGTTTCGACGTGAACTATAGAATCATGCGTGCCCAGCTCTCCGCGCAGCAACGTTCTTTATAGCATTTAGTTTTAACCTTAGACATTTATAACCACCTCGTTACAGTGTCTTTAATTTGATCGTTCTTGACGAAAATAATAAAGTTATATGCTAATTTATGTAAAACAAGCCGTTGTATAGGAAATACTTTATTAGACTTCCATTGTTTTATTTCTAGCGCATGTAATTTAAGAAAGTCCGTTTTCAAAGCTAGTTGCACAATTATTTAATTATTAACGTAAAAAAGATGCTATATTAAGCTTCAACCAGCTGCGATTTTATTTAATACGTCTTTGCACACTCATCTCCAGCATTCAACGTGCAACTTGACAATCATATCTTTTGGAATACATGGTAAATTACAAGAGATCGTTCTCGATGATTCGGTATGACGGAGCTAACTTGAATGTTTGTTTTTCCCCGATTTTCTTCTAATATATGTTTTTAGAAGCTTTAGGGTTTAACTTAGTGAAAGCATAACAGGAGTTAGTAAGCCCCCTAATATGCCGACGCTTAGATAGTGTGGGAAAGTTCAGCCACCTAGCGGCAAGTCTCGCAGGCAAGTCTTGGCGCCTGACAAGAGTCGAGTCAAAGGATTAAGGCAATACCCACTAAAACCAGCAGTGCCTACATATACACATATCCTCTTTAAGATGACCCTCTGACCTGCGGGGTCCTAAACGCAGAAGAGTAACTACACACAGACCGCGGGGTCTTAAATCGGTATGTCCTGCTTGTCGAGTCGCGCGTTGGCAACAGTTCTCGGACACTTTCCACAATTTTTCTTCTTCCTGCTTTTTTTTTGCTTTCATGATACGTTGAATGGGCTTTGCAGCCGCGTCCCAGTTGTTGACCGGCGTAAGCATGTACGTGACTAGCTTCCCCAGCGTGTCCTTTCTGGACATGCCTCGTCTGGTCTTGGCCCATGAAGCGCATCGCAAGACCGTATGTTCCGGAGTGTCCACCTCGTCGCAGTACAAGCACTGCAATGTATCAACCTTCCCCATCCTGCTTAAAAAGACCTGGAAATCGCCGTGACCCGTGCGGAATTGGGTCAGGTGGTATGTGAGACGACCCCCGGGACAATTCATCCATCGGAGAATGTCCGGAATTAGGTTCCTCAGGATTAGTTCCCCTGGTTACCCGTCCGGGATGCTATCCCACTCCTTCTGCCACCAATCGAGTGTCACCTCGCGTTCTTTTACGAATTCCCTATTTGGGTTAACCTACAGGAGCCAACGTTCGGATGCCTTTAAGTCACAGGGCACTGTCTCCACCAGCACGAGCGAGGCCGCTATGCTGGTGGTGTGATACCCCCGAATGATACGCAGGGCCGCGATCCGTTGAACCTTCCTCAGGATCTTTTTCGTAGCGTCCATGTCCATTGTATGCGACATTCAAGCAGGCGAGCCAAAAAGGACGTTCGACTCGGATACGGACATCAGAAGCCTTCGGACGCTATCTATCGGACAGTACGTGTTGGGCAATAGACGGGCAGTGTCATTAGCAGCCTTTTGTGCCTTTCCAGCCGCGATCCTGATATAAGGTGTTCCTCGTGCCATTTGGAGCTGGGAAGGCAACAGGATCGATGTGTAGCTAAAATCGGAGAGTCGATATGAACAACAGGGCGACGCTCAGCTACAGTAAGCATAGCTCAGACTAGAATTTAAATATTTTTAAGGAGGTTGTTTTTAGCTCAGACTGGGTAACAACTAAACTAAACATTTGTCAAGGCTTCCAGGGAGAACGCCAGAGTGCGAAAAGATTTTGATTTTCCTGCGTTGTTACTCGCCATCGATCATGTAATGCTCGCACGAGGTTATGACGAACTCCAAATGTGTTTGATATCTTATCTCAATTCGGAGAAATTGTCCCAGCAATATTGACGCTTAGGAAATGTTAGAACTGAAAGGGAAACAAGAAGTTTCTAAACCACACATATTCTTTGTTGGACCATGCATTTTTTATATTTGTAGTTTTAGACGAGACACTAAATTGATACGGAAACTAAGGAGTCACCCGTAGATTCAAATAAATACGACACTAGTTCTATATGTGATGCGATTTATTTATATCTACATTAGCTTCATCTTCTGGTATAAAACCTATAATACAAGTGTAACGCGTAGGATAACTGTTTTACACTTTAAAAGTGCATTGTTATGCTCAACGAAGTCGTATACGTGCGGCACACGAATATAATAGTATACAATTACTTTTATCGACGATGATACTGTTTGCCAAATGCCAATTGACCTTGAGGCGAATCAACTTGGAACGTAACCAAAACGAGCGATAAACAATGCGCTCACTATTTGTTGGCTTGTTTCGATTTCACAAACCAAGTCCGTGAATCAATATTTTTATACATATAATCTATGCACTTTACAGATGAACAAACCAATATATATATATATATATATATATATATATATAATTGTATATAAAATACATTAAAAAATACATTGTCAACTTGTTAAAATTCACTCCGCAATAGTCGGCGGTGTCAACATTCTGCATAGTTCCTGCATGCCACACATACACACACACATTTAGTGTAGTCTAGGCATGATGCACACCGAGTGGGTATTTGAGACGGCCCGCGATGTGGGTGCAGCAATATTTTGACACATCGAGTATTTTATCACGAGACACATATTGGATGTCACTTCAAGAGCACAAAAAACAAAAATATACATGAAATAGTGCGTTTGTGAGAACCAGTGCGCAGTATATACAGAATTGAAGTGTGAACGTGCTGCTGTTATTGTTGTTGTTAGCCTTGCCGGTGTTTTTACCGTGATTACTGCTCATAGGCCTGACGCTTATTATATTGAACGTATCACTAACGGGCTGCTAACATACATCCATGATAATGGTACGTCTCCAGCTGTTGTTGTTATTGTCGTTGTTGTTGTTATTGACGTTGTTGTTATTGTCGTTGTTGTTGCTGGTATGACTGTCCCACTTGTTGAACCTGTTACTGCAATCTGTCGTACCGGGGATGACCGTGGTCTGCTTTTGTATGATAACAGGCGGTCGAATGCATTGAACCACAGTATCGTTACGACCATTTGCGGCCGTATGTCATAAAGGAGGGGCTGGGTTTCGAGGACCCTCGGCGGCGGTAATCTGCAATACACACATGAATCGGCATGAGCAAAAGATTCTTTGTTTTAGTCATTGCAATCACTAAAGCAAGCTGGCTGGCCTTCATCATTAACTGAAATCACATCAAGTTTATATCATCAAACCGCTCTGTGTTACTTACAACGTCCGAGAAGGCGCTGAAATAGCTGATAAAGTTGCCGACACCGTGTCCATCATGGACACACCCCTTGGCGGCTGAATTTGAGCACACAGAGAACATGAGCAGCAGGAGAAGCGTAAAGCATGCCATCGTCAGCTTGGCATGAAATAGAGGCACTCCAGGAAACCTGCCGATGAGATAACCCGATTAGCCTGACCGAGCTACACATATACGCGTTGCAATTTGTAGATACTCGGTACTATTAACTTTCTACAACTTAAGTACTAAGACTCAAACGTGTAAGCTATGTGCATAAATCGTTTATCATTTTGATTGCATAGTTGTGCAAAACTCGCTTAGGAGAGGGAGGAATCCGAGCTTTGCATTGGCTTGAAGTTTCGGCCAGTAACGCCGACCATGCGCTAAGTTACCGAGTTTACAGAGCAAAATGGCTTAGTGGCAAAAGCCTTCGCCTTGCATTCGGGAGGCCTGGGTTCGAGATCCAGTCCGGCCACTCCTAAATTGGTTTTTGTAGTTCCCAATTTAGACAAGGTGAACGCCGGAGTAGACTAAAAATCGACCATGATCGAGAAAAAAACCGGGGAGCACGGATGTCTCAATAAAAAGAGATGGTGCATTATCATCTAACCCCCCATTAAGTTTTTTTAAGTTGTTTGCCGAGACATACGAGCATACGCGAGTGTCTCGGTCATATATGGTTGACACCACACGTTGATCATTGTTTTTATTTTAATTTATTTGTAGTAGATCTAAGCATGCCAAAGGTGTACGTACAAGAGATCCAGGTGATTGAGACTGAAGTTCCAGATGCCTCTCCACAACAACACCGTGGCGCATGTCTGAAGAAATGACCACGTAGACTCGAATCCAAAACGCGCCCACCAGCCAACGCAGCGTTCCAGTTTACTGTGGACAAGCGACATGAGTTTGCTCAGACACTACAGCTCGACATATGTATTACACACCAGTGTCCACCCAGCTATGAAGTCATACTCTGTGTGGCTATAAAAACGGCGATAGTGTCCTCACGCTTAATGGACTTATACATTATTGGTACTATAACTCTTTTGCGTATATATATATATATATATATATATATATATATATATATATATATATATATCATAGCCAATGTCCAAATATATTGTTACGCGTTATTGTACTTGCTAGCATGCCAGAGACTCATTGACCTTTTGCATTTTGTCCAAAGTATGTATGCATGTACAGAACCTTTAGCTGTGTGTGTATGTATCGAACTTTATTTTTTATGATCACATCTTTCACTTAGGAGATGTGAGTACATGTATAAGTATGAGTAGCCACAGTTTTACGGGCCTGAAATGTCATGTTTGGAAATGGGAGTGAAATTAAAAGTATTATCTTTTGTTATACTTATGTAGATGGCCGGAGATCGTGATGTCCTAAAAGGCGTCATTGCAGGTGAACGAGTTGTTCCGCGGAGAAATCAGACATACCGTCGCGGTCGGCAGACAATTATATATATATATATATATATATATGCACAGTGCACATACATACCCACAAAGCAGATCCACAGGTATCTGCATGCTGAGCAAGATTAGCGTAGAGAGCCAGCCCGCCACGCAGGAGAGGGCATTCGACTTGATGCCACTTGGGTCGTCATCGAAGGTCAGATAGAGGTCCTGAGGCAGCCAGAGACCCCGCCAAAGACCGACAACGCCCACCGTCACCAGGACCACGCTGACGAATGCGTCGCCTGCAAGACTCAGGGCGTCCTTCAACCCGATGCATCATTTAAGCTATATGGCAAAAACACGTCACCCATGGATATAGGTAAAACATTGTCCTTTAGTTTATTTGCTTCTATATGTAAAAGGTGGTGGAGCTGTCTTCTTATGAACGCATACAACGGATTAGATGAATACCTACAACAAAGAACAATACCGCTGTACATACGACGTGCTCGTAATTAAAGTAATATTTTTCATTTCTTAACTGAACATTATCTTCTGCATATTTTTTTTGGTGTGAAGAAGAGTTAGACATTATTGTTATACTCTCTAAGAATATCAAAAGTTCGCAGTGCACAAGTCCGTCGAAACCATGCGTGCCTGTATACGCGTCGTGACGAGACTTGAGAGGGGGTACTACGTACTCTAATAAAAGTGTTCCAACGTTTTCAATATCATAGTTTGTTAGTGGGTGGCCCAGGCAATATCGTTCTTGCTATTTGCCTGCCAAATCTGTTTAAACAAAATTTTACACACAGCAGAAGTCTATTCTAGACTCTACTCAAGCAATATTTTATCGTATCTTCGACCAAGATTAGCCGTCCAATGTAGAAAACTATAATATAGATCACTTGCTTGAAATGCAGTCTCCTGATTGTGAAGAGTCTAGCAATATTATATCCTATACTGCATCCAGTCTAGTTAATCATATTTTGCACGCACACGGTATAAAATCATTCGTGCCAAAATTTACGACTGTTTTACATAATTTGCAGATCATCATTGAGTGTGCTTTTTCAACTAGGGTAGTGGGGAAGATCGTTCTGCCAAGCTGCCTGCATAAACGTAGAGTGGCGTCTTAGATGAGCCCTGGGTAAATCTACTAGTAGGCCATTGTCGTTGTTTGCCGCCTTGTGATACAAAAAACTTCAAATTTTCTTCCTCTCCGATAATTCTGATGTAAACGAAACCAATTTTATTTTAAAGTGACAAGGTCAGGCTAGCTAAACCTCTTCGGGCTGACCGTCAGTCAACATTTGCAAGGTCAGGTCCATAGGGTAGGAGATGTAAAATATTCCACGCAAAATCAGGTCAGCAAAAGTTGAGACAGGCCGACACAAATTTATCGTCATAGTGGGTATATATGACCCCTCTTCGATTGCGTCCCACAGTTTGGGAAGCTTTACGAGCTGGTAGCACTTTTTTCATTAGTCCTTTGCTTAATTTGCAGAAGCTTCCCCATCTCACCAGACCCAGACAGAGTATGCTCTTCATAGTAGAAAGGCTATCTATTGTCTGTGGTTGATCTGTCATATTAAATGTTTCACTTCGAAAGTGATTAAACCAACGTATAATGGTGCAATCGCACACAGCTTGAGCCCCGTAGACAGCACACACGTTCGCCGGCCAGGCAGTTGCAGTCACTCGTTCGTGGGAGTTATAGAAAGCAAGTAAGTCCTTGTAGATACCATTGTTCGTACAAAACAACACAGCGCTGCCGCATCAATATACGTAATAGACATCAATATACTAGTATGTTGTTTAGCAGAAGCTGGTTCGTTGTCCTGCAGATTAGTAGCAATAACAGACGGCCCCTGTTAAGAATACGCCCTAAACTCCGCCAGGGTCCGCTGAATAGAGTGGAGATCACTAACCGTCATGACCTTGAGGGTCTGGCTGCACTTGCTTTCTACCGGTTCCTCGTCTGGACAACACTCCTGAGGGCGCCTGGCTCCAGCAAGACCAATATTTTCTTCTAGAAATATCTCGCTTTCCTCTCCCGCTAATAGGTCCAACGGCAGCATATTAGCTAGAATCAAGAGGGTGCCACCCACGACCGTTCGGTACGCCCGGCTAGCCCCGATTACTAGCGTCCGTTAAGCCGACTTTATTGTCGAGCCCGGTGGCGTGGTGCACTCCGCCCGCGCCTCGGGGCCGGAAAAGACACATAGGTGCGCAGGTTCGAGCCCCACCGTTGCACCGAGCCACACCGTCCGCCTATGAAGCATTGCGAAAAGCAGTCCCGTGGACGTTAAATCTTGGCTGAGGTTCAGTCCGAAAAGTATAAGCCGACTTTATTGTTGCGCTATTTTCCTGCAGACTGTGCCATATCCGCTCGAGCCAGCACTGCGCAGAGAGCCAATAATTCGCCGATTCGGCAACCGGCAATTTTTAGCATAATCCGTGCCACGTTTAAGGCTGGACCTTTACGGCGACATGTATGTGTTGCATATGCCGCATGTTGCATATGTACTAATCCAGTATCGAGGATCGCCCGAGGCTCTTCCATTTTTTTCTAATGTCTATATGGCCATCCCTCCCAGTCGGACCGACAGACTTGCACATATCTAGTCCCCCAGTGTAAGGTCGCGCATGCTCTCCAGAGCTCTCCTCATTTTGTCGTCAGAGTCCAGGGTTTCTACTGGCAGAACGAAGGTTGCTTATAATAATAATCTTTACATTAAGATTGCATGTTTGTTCTATAGATGTTCATTAATAGGCACACACACACACTCGAGAGGTTTTAAAATTAAATCTTGTCTTGGCAAGCCTAATAGTTAATTGCGTTTTTTAATTGGAATAGTCTGCCAAACTGCTTCGAGGCAAACTGCTTCTTCACCAACCGGCTAAAGCTGCCAGTACACGCGATGATAGGACTGCAGATACAGTGGACTTCAGCAATTTATCGTACAAGCAATTTCGTCGAGTTCAACAGCGACCACAATCAAGTGCAATGCATTATTGGTATATCACGAATCGAAAAGCCAGCACCTATGCGAGAAGCAAGTCTCCAGCCTCTGCCTGTATCGAGACGCAAACGATGATCAAAGGCTAACTTGCAGACGAAGGAGACGGCGAATAAAAGCGATAAAAGAGTTGTCTCAAGTGATCTCAAGGGTCGCGCCTCTCTCTGTGATCCTCAGACCGTCGAGTTCTCCCCTTTGCATCATTCTCCGTCTACCACCCCCTTCACTTCTTTCTGTTTTCCGTCGATTTCGATTGACTTCATTCTGCTTTACAACAAACAACCTTGGACTTCGTTCGGCTAAGCTGAGTTTGCAAGTGGACTTTTGCTTGCCGCCTTTGTTTCGAGCCATTTTAAACCGGCTTGAGGGAAGAGGTTTGATTGAACCTACCTTCGCGTTGAATCGTGTCGGAAAGTCGTAGATCTCTCCCCCAAGCCGAATAGCGTCATCGTTCGCTGTCGCGAACGGAGGCGATGCCGCGGCAGTTTTAATCGCGGCTAGCGGCAGCAGCGCGACAAGGCCCAACGTCAGCGTGTAGCAACACGAGCGAAGGTTGAGCCCGAAGTGCAGATCCATTGCGGTCCAAACGCCTCGCCAGGCGAGGATCGATGCCATCGATAGGGCAAACATGTAGAAATTGGCCACCACCGGAATGGCTGCTCCAGCCGCAGAAATGGCGGCACACGATGGAAAGAAGAAGAAAAGGAAGAAGCCACTGTTAGGATATCGAGGAGATACAAAGAAAGACCAAGCCAAGAAGAGATTGGCCAGCCGGCCGGCGCAGTGAGGATACCTTGGGGTATTTGATATACAATCATTATACAATTACGTTTATTTCACTTAAATTGAGTATAAAATAATTCTTCATGTTTTATTATAACTTAGAAGAACATATATTATGCTTCACGGCGTTGCTGCTCGTCGACCTAGTTGCTCCTTCTGCGCGCCGTAGCCGCTCTATCGCTCATGCCCGTGAGGAAGTCCTGCCCACCCCTGGCGCAAAGGTCCGGGTCCATCCAGTCTCTCATAGTTCCGAGCACTGAGGTCGCGTTACCTCTTTAATGTTTCTTCATGAAGCTCTAGCTTCTTCACGCTTCCGACGAGAGAAATAGTGCAACGATTTTCGGTCCAGCGTTGTGCATTCCACTGCATGGTACTTAGCACGCCTTTGCAGGCAGAACCGGCATTGATATGCACCTTACCGAAAATTGTCAAGTTTATGTCTTATATGGTACACTTCAATTGTAGACATCTGCCACATTAGTGTGTTTAAAATTACGTGTGTATTTATGTAGTTATTTAGAGACAAGCTGCGGCTTACTTTGAAGCAGATATAGAGGTCATATTACACTACTTTTACACCATTGCGATATCTCGTGGATAGTAGTTTGTAATATCGCACGCTACTCTTCGGTACTAAATTTTGATGTGCAAATAACTCAATGGCCAACGTGGCCTAGGCTTTTGTTGTCGATAGTGCTTTCATGGACAAGCAAATACTCCAAGGTCCACAATAAATGGGCGAAACGATGCTCGGTTACGCGCACTCAAGGAGAAGTTTCCACTGATCCGTCGACGATTTTTACAAATCCTAAATTGATAGAAACGCAATTGCGTCACATTTTTTGCCAAAACGAATTTAGACGTGCAAGAAGTAGTGCAAATGCTGTTAAAAGCTTTAGGCGACCGTGAGGTAATTCACCGTTTTGAGTAATATTGATTGCCGATTACGAGACGGGCGCAAATACACTAAGGGTGACCGTAAAACGTACATTTTCACCAAAAGGCTACCCTCAAAAGAACAACCCACATTTCCGAGTGGCGCTTTAAAATTGAGCCGCTAACCGAACAAATGAACTACAGAGTGAGTAAACAGGTGTGGAAAAGATACCGGATGTCTGGACAACAAACCCTGGATATTGTGTTGCGACAGCCCCCGACTCACATTTGGTTATTCATGTTGGATTTTCCTATAAAAAACTAAACTTGCCATATTCCCCAGGCATAGCTTCATGTGACCTTTTTGTTTCTAAAAATGTTTAAGTTCAAGGGGCAAAATATTAATGCCCTTAGGCATCATGGCAAATTCGCAACAGTGTGCAGAGCGATGCCGAAAAAACTGAACTCAGAAATTGCTTTTAAAACCAGAAATCATTTATGGTGGACCCGAGAGAAGCTATTTAAATGAGGGCAGTTTGGCTTTTGCGGATTGAATAAAATATTCCCGAGTTATAACAAAGGGACGAAAACGTTTTCAACAAACGCAGCATGTTTTCGAAAGCATACTTTCCCTGTCAAACACTCGCCGGTTACTTTTTGAGTGGGCGGTTTATATATATATATATATATATATATATAAACAGCCCAGTTATATATATATATATATATATCCAACCATATTCAGGTATACATTTTTAGAGTACGGTAATAAAATGACAATGTGTTTTTGTACGAGTGCTTGTCTAAGCGTGCGCGCATATCTGTGAACCCACGTATACACACTTAGTTTAGGTTTCCTTTTTTTTCGAATTCTAGGTAACCCGTTGATATCTGCCTAGCAAGCTGGGCTGGAATAAAAATGGTTTGTTGGGTTTAGTTTACTGCCAAGCCTAGCTTAGCCAGGCAGCTAAGCTTTTAATGATGACTAAACTGACACAAAATGACTAAACACACCGTTGCCGTGTTTCGTGACGGCCACTTGCTTGAGCCAGGACTGACCGAGACACGCGACAATCAGGACCGTAAATCCGCCCAGACCGCAGATAGCCGCACTGTACTCATCTTTACCGGTGGCATCAGCCAGATCCCAGACGTAGGCCCAGTGCGAGATCACGAGCGGCGAGCAGATGAACTGACAGAACAGCACATCGGCAATGGCGGTCCATAACGAACGCCGCTGCAAATGCCAAATAAATATATGTATGCTAGTTTGTGGTCAACGTGTGTCTCTTTGCCATTTTCCGGCCCGCCTCTAGTGTTCGTCTGCGATGATCCTCTACATTACCTAGGTGGTTAAGTATTTAAAAATTAAATTCGCCACAACACGTATGGCGGAAAATCCATTCGGTTAAGCGACGCCGAATCCAACCGGTTAAGCGACGCGTTGTTCAGCTGCTACTGCTGGCGCTTCCACAACAGGAAAGGGTCAGCTCGTTGTCAAAGCTTCTACAATTACAAAAAATAAGTTGTTTTTATTTTAGACTATCCTTCGAAACCTGCATGGCGCTCAGAATTGCCACGAAGCATATCTTCACCGAGGGCCACACACTGTCAAAATATCTAGGTAACGGCTCAACAATTCTTGTGACAGTATGGCCTCTGACTATCAGCGGTATGGTTTTATCATTTATGATCATTGAACATTGCTCAAACAAAATTCAGTTAACAACCAGTGGGAGAGAGCCAGCGAGATCCCGGTTGAAGGCAACAGTAAAACTCCCTAGAACATGCCGCCACTACTGAAACTTCTGGGATAAATGGTTCGATATCAGGGGTCAAATAACTCCCGATGAAAAGTTAGGATAACTGCCAGAGTTAAGGCTAGACAATATTGAGCCTAGATTGGGAGTGCAGGCCTATCTAAGCGTTGAAAAATAAGCGTGCTAGACCCGATTTTTGGGTTATCGTCTATAGGCGCTATCAGAACGAGAAACCAGTTAGATAATTGGGTTCCGCATGAGCTTGCAAATGCTCGACGACGCACCACGATGTGGATTTTTCTTATTTTTGCCGAACAATAGCAGCCGAGTCTTGTATGTTTTCTTGTGACATGACTTGTGATATGAAGTGAATCATACTCAATAGCTGTCTCGTCGGGCAATGATGTCTATTAAAACGAAGCAGAAGAAACACGTCTCAAACCCAGCGTACATTATATGAAGCCAACGGTGTATTTTTGTCAACGATGGTTATACCCATGTACTCCATACCTCGAATGGGGAAAACTATAACAGTTGTACATAATTTACTATCTCTAACGCTCACGGAAATTTACTATTCCTAAATAAATAATGTACTTAGTGCTACTGTCAAACAGCCACGACAGTACAGTGAGACAAACTGACCCTATCTAATGGCAAAAAACGCTTATTCGCCGCGTTACGTACTGCTACGCTACGTTGAGGCAATTGTAGCTGAAAGAAAAACGCAGCCGCTCTCATCCAGCACTCAGAACAGCCCGATGCAGAAATGCATCGGGTTCTGCGACGCCCGCTGGGCAGGCATTTAAGATCTTAATGCATTTAAGGCGCTTAATGAGAAGAAGAGAAGAATTTACCTTTTCGTCGCGTTGAATGTCCGCTGGCAGAGGCTCTTTCGGGCCCGAGTTGGCAACGGAACAGATCTTTCCAACGGCCATTGCTTCGACTATTGCGCTATTGGCAGAGGAGATTGAAGGCGATACGGCGATGGCCGAGGTCGTTGCCGCGTCGGCGTTGAAGTCGCAGCCTATCACAGATCGATAACGGGTAGTGCCGGTCGGGTCGCTGTCGTCGTTGCTCCAGGGAAGTGAGGGCCGCCCACACCCATCGGCATCGCCTTCATCGACGTCGCTATGACCACCACGCGGCACAAGGTCTTCGGTGTCGTCATCGCCTAGAAATAAGGCACGGACAAAACCGAAGGAACAAACCAACCCCTGTAAATTAATATTTCTTGCCGTTTAGTTTTCGGCCCCACATCTGCCCGCAACACACTTATGTATATCTACGTGGGTTATTCGTTAAAGCATTTGTTCATTGTTGTTACGTTGATACTGTCCACATGTGCCCACAAAAGGGATAAAACTGCACCTCCCGGCAGAGTGACGTGGACAGCTTTTGCTGGATGTGGATGTTCTTACAGCGCTTTATCTTCAGCTCGCTGAACACAGAGCGAAATCTTTTCGAGGCAATGCTATGGACAATTCCGAGCCTGAGGGGGTGGAGAGGAGGAATCCGGATTTAGTGGCTTTGCGAGTCCCGCACTAATCGTCGTGTAAGGCTGGCGACGCATGTGCGGCATGCATTTTCGAAATCTCAAGTAAAAAAAACAAGTCAAAACCGACAAGAAAAAAAACGAACTACAGCGATTTTGGTGGGAGAAAATCGTGTTTCCTGCAAGAAGCAGTTATAGCCTCAAACGCTTAAAATCCGCCATAATGTCTACTGTCTGCTTCAATGTGTCAATGGTTCGTTGAGTAATGAGTTCGTTGAAAGGTTTCTCTTAGTATACTCTTTGCCTTTTATCGTGGTTCTTAAGTTCATTTGTGCTTTGTCTATTCGTTCTATTCCTCTCCGTCCTTAATCCGTCCTTATGTAAAAATTCCAGTATCAGTTCCGACATTGGGACTAAGTTATTGCTGTCTTTTCATTATTGCGTATCTTTAGCTGTTAGTTAATAGCTGTGTCTGCCGTTGCCAATCATGTTGTGTGATATTGTTGCTGTGAGTTTTTGTCATTTTATTGGCGTTGGTGGCCCACATATTTCAGCGAATCAATGGCAGCATCGTCACCATGACCTCAACCCTCAAATTGTTGTTGTTGTTGTTGTTTCTGCTGCTCGTTACTGCAATACATCAGAAATAGCTGTGTCTGCTATTGCCAGTATTTACTGCTGTTGGTGTGAGTTGTTGTCATTTCATTGAGGTTGGTGGCCCACATATATCAGCGAATTTATAACAGTATCGTCGCTATGGCCTCAATCCCGGCTCCACAAAAGCTATCAGTCAAGATAGCTCAAATAGTGTTCAACGTGAAGGTCGCCTCGGCAACATTATACAGTCTCACACTAATCAGGAAACACCTGTCCACTGAGCAGCTTAGCGCTCTCGATATGGTGACGGCCGCGGACCTTAAGAGAGATTTAGGCCTCTCTAGAAACGCACACAACAGGCAATCGTCTTGTCTCCGAGGACGACTTCGTTCATCGAGGATCTGGTAAGCCGCTTTCAACGTCCGACTACGGCGTCACCGCGAGAATTCCGTAGGGACTTTGAGAAGGAGAACTGCTTTGATCAAGAAGATGCTCGCGGATAGAGAGACGTGTCAGAAGCGTTCTACTTCTACGCCGGTAATGTTAAACAACGCATGGATGGAGCAGCGTCACGTTCTCACCCGCTTCGCCGAATATAAGATCCACCACCAGCTATGCCGTGGAACTGGGCCCCATAACGCTTCCGATGAGTGTCGCTGCACATTTTTTTGCGGCCTCATTTACACCAATATCATCACGAGACATGCCGGTCAGCCCAGCTGTCCGGGCGTTGGGTCGATTATATTTTCCGGGTATGCATATACAACATATGTAGTTTAATAAGCTATTATTATTATATGTTCAAGATTAACGAAAACGAATCCCGTTTTGGAGCCTTATTAACAACTCCCAAATGTAACGTAACAATAATAAACAAAGTGAGGCTGGTGATGCTTTCATTGCTGTTGAGTTATTGTTGTGGTTGTTGATGATGTTAAATCATTGTTGTTGTCACCATTGTCGGTGCCGCTGCAGCGGCCCATGCTGTTGCTGATGTTGTTCCTTAGCTGTAGTAAAATGCACTTCAGTGAAGTCCTTGTCGACAATTGGAGCGATTGGCCTTTCTTAACAAACGGCTTGCTTGCTCACTAACTAAAATTTATCTCAATATCGCTGCTACGCGCAATGTATCTTCCTGTCGCCGACCCACCATTGAAAACTACCGGCAAGAAAAACAGAACATGATACTCCAACTAACGTCACTTTCATCTAATGACATAATCCCTAATGTTTATCGTAACACTGATATCGACGACAACATCTACACACACGAATAATCTCACAAAGTCCTCCTGCCCTGGCATTCTATCGTAGAAAACTGCTTTGACCACATCAGTGCTTACATAAATAAGCTTCCCCGGCTTACGACCTAAAGTGCTAGTCCACAACATTGCTCCTAGTTGTTATAGTTATCATCTATGCAACACTCTGGCGTAGGTTATCCGCACCAATTTGTCCGTTGGCGTTCGAGACGATGGAGGAGGCCTAAACCCCGGTATATTCAATCTGTTTCAGCTGTTGGCTAGCTAGAAGTCTTAACCTTTTGACGGCAGACTCGAGGGCATCCGAACTCGTGCCTCAAAGGCGGTTGAAGTCGACACCTCCTATACTCCAAGATGCTGCTAACGTACGATATTGTCATGAAGAGCACGCACCACGAGTGTTGTACTACAGCGCATAAAACGTGTCTAATCAGACTAAGTAGTGTCCAATCTGTATTCGTCCAAAGGTTCAAAGTGTTCTTGAGTTCACATGCGTTTGTGTCACGAACAATGGCGCGATCAGTTGCGTTTGTGAACTTCTATTCAAGAGCAGGCAAGCATTCGAGCAGAGCCAACGCTGCCTACGTATATAGTGATTTAATTCAGTCAAAAGTCAAGGGCTCTCAGGCTCTCACAAACAGTGGAGGTGTTGTTGCAGCGCACTAGTATTGCCGTATTGCGATCGTCATCGAGCGCGGTCCGGCAATTGCTCTCTTCATTGATGAGCTTAAGCTTGCGCCAATTGTTGTAGAGGATATATATATATATATATATATTCGTTTACATCGTTCCATTCACAGAGAAAGAAAGGTAAAGCGCGCGCGCGGCAAACCCAGTGCGAGAAAGATGATAAAAAAAGTTGTATTAAGTTGCTGTTGCTGCTGCTGACATTACAATACGTATATATATATATATATATATATATATATGGATAGTAAACATTTTGTTCCGCGAATCCGCAGTCAAAACGTATAGCTTAGCAGTTGCAATCGAGTAGACAGCAAGTAGCCTTGCAATCGGCTGGAATAATTCACTTATTTTTATAGGTTTGATGCTCACTAACCTCAGTAATCTCTCACTAGCCTAGAGGCTCACTAACCTTTCTCGATAAGGGCTCCCTTTCTTATTGATGGCTTGATACAAAAATAGCATGCGGCCATCGATATCTCAATTTCTCGATCTTGGCGTGCCCGGGCGATTGTGTCGAGTGGTTAGCTAGCATATGTGCGGTAAGCCAAGTGATAGCTGTTCCATGTGTCTATATGCTCTAGAAAATAAATCACTTTCACAAAGTTTGCGCAGCTGTGGTGTTCATTCTATTAGTAAAAATAATTACCCTGCTTCTGCTAAAAAAAAAGAATGACCTTCTCCTAAAGCGTCTCTAGCAACAAAGAATCATGTTATTATTTGTTTTAATGATTGGTTTTTAATGTATAAATTAATTTCTCAGATTCAATTTATTGTGAAAATAAAGTAGTTTGTGATAGTATGTTATAACTTGTACACTTGTATATATATATATATATATATACACGGGCGATAGCCTTTTCTGCACAACGCCCTGAATGGTTACAATTGTTTGAAATTTGCCGTCCGAAAAGACGATCTCATAAAAAAAAAAATATATATATATATATGAAATTTAGCGTTTATGAACATTTGTTAGAATTGCTTCTTGCTAGCTTCTACGCAAGAAAAAACCGAAGTATCATGATTAAAAGGTTTTGGTGGCTACGCAGAACATTTGAAACAAACGCCTTTTAAATATTTTTACTATCTGGCATTTCCCTAGACTGTGAGCCACCAAGTTATACAAATGGCCAAAAGCTAATTCCCTTGATTTTATTCTAGAATAATTATTTGCATTGGGCTTTCTTGGGGTTGCATTATAACAACAGACGTGTTTCACTTGTCTTGTATTTAAGGCCAGTGAATGTTAATATATTTTAATGAACATGAGTCCAGAGTTTACAAAGGACGAAACTACATATAAAATATGTGGAGATTTGGCATTCACAAATATATTTTTTTGTCAATGTTTGCATGTCTTAGTGTTTCTAGCTAGAATTAAGATAACGCCGCTTTGATATGGCAATCTCTAAGAATTTACGGTCGATAACCTCCTAAAATACCACGTCGCTTAATGCGGTAATCACTACTAAGAGTTATGTTGGTGCTAAGTTAGTAGCACACGCTCTGTTGACGTATGGGAATGCGTGCTCAAGTTTTAGACACTTACGTTCTTTTGATCAAGTATTGTCGGAAAGATCAAACAGAATGTGAATTGCAGTTAACCTGTCTATATATATATATATATATATAAGAAAAAGTTTTCTATTTTAAGAAATAGACTTGCAATTCTTTAATTGTGTCCTAATACTTCAGTGACACTCTTTTGGAAAGAAACGACAGCTGGGCCTGACTGAGAGACTTGTGAATTGACTGAAGTGAATCAAGTCTTATTGGACTTGATATAACGTAATCCGTTCGATAATAATAGATTCACGCGGCCGCTAATTCTCCGAAAACAAATCAGTAACGTTTCACTTAACGCTGAGTAATGGTTGTACGTTGTAGTTTTATCGGACATGGTACGGTTAAGCATTGATTACGCGATGCAGCAGATATTATTACAACACCCAACAAGGCATACTGTTGCGCCGTTTAACCTGATAAATTTCTCCCATATAGGTCCCACATTGGCTTTGGTACGTGTTTCGATTTGAATATACCCTTCTTCGGTGTAACTGCGTATTGTAATTGCACGGAACTGGCCCGGCTCTGTGCATAAATAGTATTCAGTTATTTTGCTGAAGTCATAAATCTGCTCGGTGCTGTTGTTGTTGTCGTCATCGCTGTTATTGTTGGCGTGGGCTTTGTTGTTATCCACAACAGAGCGATTATACATTAACCCGTGGTAAATCGTGACCAAAAATCGTGACCACACACCGTGCCCAACTGCCAGAATGAGGGCTACACGGTGGGACGTACTGAGGTTTCGCTCACAACAAGAACGACACGATAACGTCGGTTAATTCGGTAACTTCGGTAGTTTGGCGTAAGAGCGTGCGAAACTGCCGGCCGTTCTGCTGCTATTTAAGTTTTCTGTAGCTGCTGTTGTAGTGGCCATTGTTGTTACCTTCGAGCATCTATTGTCATCTCGAATGGCGAAGTTATTGCTCTAGTCTGTTTAGTGCGTCTGCATCGTCGACACATTGTTTGAGCTAACCCAACTTGAAAAGTGTCCGTGCAGCAGCGGCCACACCAAGAGTAGCCTCTAGCTGGCTGCGTGGTTCAGTAGCACGAATGTCTCGCCGTATAGGTCTTTGCACCTTTACTTCTCTCTCCTCCTCTTGCTTCTCTCCCCTTGCCCCCTCTGTCTATCTCTCTCGCCCTCTTCTACGCCGTGTCCCATACACTCTCTATCGCGCGCCCGCCCTCTCTCTCTCCCTTCCTCTCTTTAGCGCTTTCACTCTTGCTCCATCCAGCTCCCTTGCTCCTCCCCTCTCTTAGCTTGTATTCCATTTTCTTTTCTCTAGCAATATGCGAATGGAACTAGAAACAAATGTCGTTATGCTCGTTGAGCGTGATGCTCATCACGGCATGCACAACAACAACAACAACAACAATGACAACGACAACAACAACAGAAACTGCAACAACAACGACAACTACAACAACAACAACAACAACAGCAGCAACAACTACGACAACAACAAGCGACGCTTACAACGGCTGTCAGCCACACACAACCGGACACAGCTCTTGCACGAGTTGCGATCTCAGCGAGCCGATGCCACCAACACGTACCGCGTCCGTCAGGGCCTTGAATAGGGGAGACCTTGATCCGACGTCCTCGGGACGATAGGGGGGAGGGGGGGGGGCGAATCAAGATGGCTCGGAGATGATGCCAACAATGATCACGCTACCCATGACCATGTCAACCATTAAAGAGGATGATGGTGATTATTATTATTATTACTATTCTGACGACGACGACGACGACAAGATGCAAGAGAAATCTAGCAGACACCAATACAACACTAACGCAAAGCCTTCAATCGGGCGATGCGTGACGGTGATGAACGAACAGGAACCATTCATCAAGCAACACCTGTGCAATGGCTTCCCAACGCAACGGTGACGAGTATCGACGATGACGACGACGACGACGCCGCGGACATCGTCAAGGACTTCTACTAGACAGGAGGAAGGATAGAGGTGCGTCGACCCGCCCGCCAGAAAGACACGAACGGACGGCGGACGTGATGGAAGTGACCGTGATCGTGACACGTTGATCGCGACAACCTCTCCCGCTCCTCACTCGGTTCTCGAGCTTGGAGCTTCAATTGTTCTACCAACAAGATCCTCTCACACTTCATTGTCTCACCGAAACGGAAACGTTGCAAGAAAACGATGGATCGTAATCACGCAAATTAAGGCAGATCATATATATGATATTTATATATATATATATATATATATATATGATCTGTATGTCTGTATATATATATATATATATACAGACAATTTGTTTTGTCATGTTTATGTACCAAAAATGTAATTATTGATAACAAAAATACTAAGGGGGAAGATGCGGAGCATTCTGTCTATGTAACGTACTCGTACAAAAGAATTTGTTGCAAACATGCGTGGGAACATAGGCAGGTGAGGGAAATATTCGAGTCGATTCCCCCCACAGAAAACGGTGTGAGAAAATAGCACGTGCGAGAGTGCCGGTGCCATAATCGCTGTACCCAATTCAAGCTACGTACTGTTCTTTTGTATGACTTGCAGCGAAGATTAAGGGCATAAGAGTGTTTTGAAGAGCTTCGGTCGATCATTGGGTGTGTGTTAGATGTGTGTTGTTTATACACCATCCCTGATATCCGGTAATGGTCTCGGAGTCAAATACGAACAATCAACGGGAGAAACAATTTCCTCTTTAATAGAAATAAGCTGAACTTTTTTTGGCTCCCAATCGTGGGTAGTCGGGCACAAATGGCTGACTTTTACTGATCCGCGCCCTCGTTTGGGTAATTTTACTCGATTACTGTTAATGCGGTAAACTGGGAGGAGACTTCCTATTATCGGATTCTGTCGTCTTACTTTAGCGAGACAGCATAAATTGTAATGGCGGGGGTCCCCCAAGAGTCAGTAGTATTCTTCGCATACTTTACCTATTCCCGGCTGTGTAGATTACCACGTATGCTGACGATTTACATCAGCCATGGCGTCTCTGCATGAAACGGCAAACCACACTCTTGAAACGGTGGATGCATGTAGTTTGCCAATAGCCGGTTCCAGCTCGGCTCTAGTGAAACGAAAAAGTACCACGACTTATCTAATGGGTCGAAAACCCTCTTCGCGAAGACTTGACGTATAATATCTCGCAGGTCCCCACCGGGGCATAGACAGTTTTAATCGTACGCTTAATCTGTATGTATCTCAGCGGACACAGACGACGTCGAGCAAACTATGCGACGCTGACCAGCGCATCGGCGCCGGATCATTCCTGCTAGGCCAAAACAACAGTTGCCATAAAAAGACATATGATGACCTTGGCGGAGGCGTGGGCCGGAAGGCGTGCCCACCTAGGTTCCATTTTGAAGGCTAAAACATCCTAAGAAGGTTTGCTGGGCCCATCAGCAATAAAGTCAGTATCGGGAAGACGGAAGGGGAGCAGATAAGCCATTTAGGATAATTCGACGCATTTCCTCAGGACGGAAGCGTATTGGCAGCGCGCATTGAGCGCTCACGTGCAAAACTCTCCCAGGGGGTTTCGAAGTAATGCCATATAATTCCGGGCCTGAGGGGGCGGGAAGGATTTAGTGGATGAGTCCAACACCAGTTACAGATAGTTGCCGGTACCGACACTATATAAGGCATTTACCGAAGCCTCTTAACTTAAAACAGTGTCCAAGAAAGCAACAGGGCAATCTACACTTACTTGCCACGAGGCATGTAGATTTTTCGCTTTTAGCGATTGATTACTTCGGGGTGGGCCGTGATGCGAACGCTTGTGCTATAGAGAAGGTCTGCTTCATGTGGTAGTGTTCTCATCTCATATTACCTATTAAGTTAAGACAGCAGGCAACCCGATCGATATTTAATAAAATAATTCTTAGGTTAACTAGGCTCAGGGTATTAAGTTCCCGTATCTTATCAGCCTTGATAGCTTTCGAGTGGACTACGATAATATGACAAATATGAATATGTTGTATATGTACAGCTGACAGCAGTCTAAGTAACAATGTTGCATGCATACTCAATACGAGTGACGTAAATTTACAAATATATATAATAAGCCAAGAAAGCTTCGAACTGGATATTTCAATCTGTGCAGCGGCGACTCCCGTTCTTTATTCGCGAGATTTTCATCACAGGTGATGAGACTCGGGAGCAATTGTATGGCTCTCTACTCAGGTCCCAGAGCTCGCAGTGGTCAGACGTTGCAGCGTGTCCACTCACAATAACAAAGCGCCATCGGTATGCTAGCAAGGTGATAGTCGCCATTTTTTCTTCGCCAGGAGTGAAATTAAGACGATGGTCGAACTGGAAAAAACTGGGGGTTCAGTGACGAGCGATTGCTCTACGGCAGAATGCCTAATAAATGTTCTCACTGCGCTCACCAGGAGGCCTCTCACCTCCACCATGGTTTCATCAGCTCACTCGTGCTAAAATAATTGAGGCTTTTCTTGCCGCATCGCAAGTCACGCTGGTAAAGCACCAATCTTATTCACCTTACTTGGCATCGGGCAATTTCTTCCTCTTTCCAAAAAAAGAAAAGGACATGAGAAAAACATTACGACTTGCCGACCAAGTTGGTTCTGTAAGTCATCGAAGCAGAACTACAACATCGAACATCGAAAACTTGTTTTGGAGGTGCGTTTTGATGCATGAATCCAGTGTGGACAACATCAAGACACGTGAGTCTGGACGGGCCTAGCGAGATGGCTGCAAATCATTTGCCATTAGAGAATCTGAGAAACCTTAATTGCCACACGTGTACTGTGGGTACAATAAGCTTTATGACCGCCGGCCGTGATTCACGTGTCTTGATGCTGTTTGATATGAAGAAATGTCGTAGCGAAATGTATGATATCCTTTGGTGCGGAAAGCACGGAACAGCAAAATAAATCATTTTGAATAACTATCTATATATTTCCGATCATGTATAAAGGAGGCAAAAAGCTACGCAAATGCGGGCGTGGAATGCAAGAAGGAAGTAGGAAGTGGTTTGTGCGACGCAGAAACGATAGGAAGCTATGCCAAAACTGTTGGCCGGTCAATAGCAGGAGAGATGCTAAAAATAACGGCTCCTCGTTCCAAGAGTCAAACGACCGTACATCCATCGATTATATTGGGCACTCGCAATTGTAAGACTTTGTACTTTGAAGTGTTAGATTTCAGTTTACTTCGCACAAATGTATGCTGTCGTGGAAAAGTGCTGTCATAATATATATATATGTATATATATATATGTATATGACAGCAGTTTTCCACGACAACATAGGTTTATAGATATATAAATGAACCCTACTTAATTTTAATTAAATTTGCACTATGTCTTTATCGGGGTCTATCTACTTCCAAATTTGTACTCGTATTCTGCTCTGGTTATTACTTTAGTACATCCTGCCACGCTGAAAATGTTCCATTTTTTATGAGTACACAAAGTAACTTTTAGTTATCGTTGCCGATGCTTAGGTTTAGAGGTGTTGGAATTCTGAAAGATATTATATATATATATATATATATATATACCCGTGACTATTCCATCTAAGTTCTCCTTCAATCGCTTCATGTGCTGTTCAAGAATGATTTGCGCCATATACAATACAATCGAGGCATAGTACTGTATACTTACCGGCAACCCGGGCAGCAGGTGACGCACCTCACTACAACTAGGAAGGCGTATCAACAGCCATGTCTAGTGTAGCTGGAACCGCCTGGGTCAGCAACGGCACCACTTCTCGGCAACTTCGCCACACCCAGCTACACTACTATAGACGATAGAGATGATCTAGTCTCGTAGTAGTAGCAATATAGGTGATCGAGTACAAGTGGTCGCAGTAATAGTAGAGATCTTCTAGCGCATTTGTTTAGAACGATGATGACTTATAGAACCACGAACGCACGTCTGAGCACGACAACACTGTAGAACAGGAGCAGAGGTCAACAGTAGCTGTGTTCCTGACGATCATCTATTCCCGGATGAGTACACTTCATGTGCCGCCATAACAAGAAACCGAAAGCAATTTGTGCGCACAATGGGAGCTTCTGAAGGCCTGAAGTCGTCGGAGAGCGTTAGCTTCTGTATTCACCGAGGAGTCCCCCCAGAAGTAATGGTCGCGGCAGCAGCATCAGCAGTAGCAACAATCGAAGCGTTAGAATCGAATGGCTGCGATGCTCCGTACTCCTTGACGTACTATCGAATCGTGTTGACGATAGTGTCTCCACGTTTCCACGCACGTGTAGCATCTGTACGGGAGCGTGGGTGCGAGTGTGCGTGTCTTTGAATATCTATGCACAGTCTCGTAGACACGCTTACAGTCGCACACGACGAGACTTCACGTATCCCACGTATATAGTCAGTCGCCTACATCAGCATCATCATCATCTCTATCATCAGAACCATCACCATCACCACCACCACCACCACCGAGACCGCCTTCATCACCTTCCCGCCCTTGGCGTGCGCATACTTGGCCAAAACCGTACGCGCGAAACGCTAATGGCGCCAAATCGCACCTCGAGACAGTTGTACTTTTACATACTACAGGAAGCTGCTAGCTGACAAGGATTTCGAAGCTCTCTCGGTGTGGAGACCAGTGACCAGGCTGAGTGTCGTCCTAAGCAATGCGCCACATTAAGCAGTAAGCGGAACGCCACAGGCAAGCACACTCTACGAGACGATTGAGAGGGACAAGAGCGAGGCGAGTGGCGACGAGGCTGCCGTCTGTGGTGGCGACAGATGTGTGAGGTCCAATGGCATTGTTGTTGCTTTTGTTACTTTTGCTGCTGCTGTTGTTGTTGTAGTTGTTGTTGCTGTTGTAGTTATTGTTGTTGTTGCTGTTGTAGTTATTGTTGTTGTTGCTGTTGTAGTTGTTGTTGTAGCTGTTGTTGTTGCTGCTGCTGGCGGAGTCGAACAAACACAGCCGATTAGTCAAACCAGTCAGCTAATAGGATTGGCTTTCTTTCTTTCAATGTCTGTGGCTAATAATAGCCATCATTCCTGCCGATCCACCAAGATGCTAGACGTTATTATTTGTGACAGATGTGGCGGTGATCGGCGTCGGCGTCGCCGTTGGCACCAGTCAGAGTTACGGGCTGGCAAAGCGCGACACGAAACGCTAAACAACGCATAGCTGGACGACACAGGACGGCAAGCATATATCATCTGCTTGCGTATGAATGTATATAGACACACACACACTAACACATATATATATATATATATATATATATATATATATATATGTACATGTGTGTGTCCATGCATGTACTTATTTCGATGAAGCTCTAGCGAGAAGAGCTACCGCTAGATAGAGGTAAGATAAGGCGCGTCTTGTCCTCCGGCTGTTCCGTTGGATGCTGCTCTCAACGCGGAACCCTTCGAGTTCGCGCTCTTTTCTTCTCTCATCCCTCCACTAAGCGGCCCGCGCACATTAGCGAAGACGTCTCGCGCTAGAGTACCATTGCGCACACTTTTCGTTGGTGATTGCTGTCGTTGTTGTTGTTGTTGTTGCTGTTGTTGTTGTTGTGGTCCTTGTTCTACTTGGGCTATATGTGGTACTTAAGGTAGAGGAGTTACAGTTGCTGCCTGTTGTTGTTGTTGTTGCTGTCGTCGTTGTTGTTGCTGTTGCTACTGTCGTCGTTGATGTTGTTGTTGTTATTGCTGTCGTCGTCGTTGTTGTTGTTGTTGTTGTTGCTACTGTCGTCGTTGTTGTTGTTGTTGCTACTGTTGTCGTTGTTGTTGTCGTTGTTGTTGTTGTCGTTGTTGTTGTTGTTGCTACTGTCGTCGTTGTTGTTGTTGCTACTGTCGTCGCCGTTGATGTTGTTGTTGTTGCTACTGTCGTCGCCGTTGATGTTGTTGTTGTTGCTGTTGGTGTCGTCCTCATCGACGTCATGGTCTTCACCACGCAGCCTAATAGCGGCGCCGCGTAGAGAGTTGTGATAGCGTCGTAATAGTCGTAGCAGCAGCAGCAGCAGCGGCAGCAGTGATGCGCTCTCGCAATGCTCGAACGAGAAGCGCCGTCGATATCGACGTACCGGAGAAGACGCGCACGCGTCAAGTGTTTTGCCGTCGAAAAGCTCGTCGAGTCACTATTACTACTACTATTACTACTACTACTGATAGTGTCGACCGGTACCGATAGCTTGGTTGGCCGCTGTGTGCGTTCACGACGGCGACGTGGAGACAGAGGCGATCCAGAGGTCCAGCAAAGCTAAAGGTCATAGACTCGCGCCGATGCTCGATGTGTCGTTCGGCGACGACCGGCACGGATGGTTTTCATTCGCCTATCCGCCAATCTGTCAGCAAACAGTTTGTCTGTCGATTAATCGATTGTTCGTTCGTTTGTTGATTGATTGGTTGGTTGGTTGGTTTGTAGGCAAGTTCTCAAGCTTTTTCCCCTGCCGTTCCCTGGCATTTCCAGAGTTCCGGGGCCGAGTTGTTAGGTCGTCACACAGACAAACTAACGAACTGACGGCAGAAGCGGCAGCATCAACAGCAGCAGCAGCATGAGGAGATGCTATTGCGATGGCACCATACGTTACGTCAGTGCACCTTGACACCTGTCCGCACTGATGCTAATGATTATCTTTTGAGTTGGCTGCCAGGTTAATGGGTGATTGTTTATCTTTGCGCTTCCTCTTTCTTTCTCCCCCGCCCTCCATTCCATCTCTCCTTCCTCTCTTGCTCTCTGTCTCTCACTCCTTCTGCCGTAGTTTCTTCCTCAATCTTCTCTTGATTTCTCTTTATTTATGATTTCGGTGTTTCTCCTTTCTTTTCTCGATAGCTGTTCTGTAAATATACCTGCTGTCGCTATACGGCGGAAGTATAGAGCAAGTAACGTCATTAAGGTAGCCCATAAAAGTACCACCTGGTAATGTCTTTCGGTCTGCATTACTACCTGGTAATGCCTTTCTGTCTACTTTGCTACCCGGTAATGTCTTTCTGTCACGGGTTAGGGCTTCCAGTGTTTCCCTTGCGTACCGCACCTTACGTTACATACAAATAAAAATAGTATCTATCTATTTGGAAACAGGGTGGCTGCGCTGTTCACCGCCGCGTTCTACCTTACTGGTTATATTGTCATCGTTATTAAAATGTATGGTGTTGATAAAATAAATAATAAATGATAAATAATAAATAATAAATAATAAATAATAATAATAAATAATAAATAATAAATAATAAATAATAAATAATAAATAATAAATAATAAATAATAAATAATAAATAATAAATAATAAATAATAAATAATAAATAATAAATAATAAATAATAAATAATAAATAATAAATAATAAATAATAAATAATAAATAATAATACATTAAATGGTGTTGATATCGCTTTTATTTAGGCGACATATCGCAAACGATTATGTGTTTTGGCGCAGAATCTCTCTCTCTTTCTCTCTCGACTTAACGCACGGATGTTTCTATTTGTAAACGTTGGAATTTATTTTCTGTAGAATTGTAGATCTGTGACTGATAAATGATAATGAGGATATAATTTAAACGATCTATTACCCATATATTTCCGACATAAGTGTATGAAACACCCAAATATTGTAAATGAGACAAACTTATTTTAAAATTGTACATTATTAACAGTATCTTATCGAAGTTAAATTGCCGCATGTTTTAAAGTGGTTTTGACAGAAAACTAACCCCACAAAACCATGGCAGTCAATATCCATGTGAATGAAGACCTGTTTTATACAAATCGCATGAGATTTCGCAATACTGACGACACATTATCTATGCATTTTTTCTGAGATAAATACCCGATAGCTGTTTATTTTTCAGATATCAATGTTAAAATAAATATAAAATTTGACCCAATGCTCAGGTGCCATTGTATTCCGGCCAGAATGTAGTAATTTGCCAATCCAAGCCGAACATGCTTAAAGAGTTTTAAACATTCTAAGACTACACTATGCACAAGAGTATAAGTCGATTTACGTCGCTTTGATGTCACAGAAATGGTCATTATCCACTGTTTGAATGAACGGTGATTATAAGCAATTTTATACTGTGTTATCATCGTAACTTAGTGCCAATCGTACGAACGATCACCATTGTTGATTTTCACTTAGCCTTGGTGTTACGC
Source organism: Dermanyssus gallinae (assembly GCA_003439945.1). Lineage (NCBI taxonomy): Eukaryota > Metazoa > Arthropoda > Arachnida > Mesostigmata > Dermanyssidae > Dermanyssus > Dermanyssus gallinae. Next base: position 25,175 of record QVRM01005684.1, on the reverse strand, counting down.
TGTAAGATGTTGTGATATTGGCGAATGGCCTTCGATTTTGTTCTATTGTATTTATCACTGTTTTTAGTCCTGATTGCCTTGTTGAGTCTGCCGCAGTCGCGTAAGTTGCGACTGTTGTGCCATTGCAGACATCCAATTGAATTTCGTTACATAAATAAATCTTGGACGACACTCGAATATAAACGCAATGAATCTACATTCTCCATATGTATGACAGACGTCTAGGTTTTTGCGTAACCTTTCATTTCTAAAACAAACTCAATTTTGCCAGTAGAAATAACGAAGCTTTGAAACGTAATAGTAATAGTCATAATAATAATAATACTAGTTAAAAGTTACCTTGCCGTGTGGCGTCCGTCGGTCGGCGTTACACGTAACAAATAAAATGCAAATAAGTACATTTTCTGGAATTGAAAAATGTACCCTTAACTATGTCCGCGGTGTAGCAAACTTGGTACCAGCGGACGCAAATCTACACTTGCAAGCCGATGCACTGCCGACATCTGTTGCCGTACTGTCACGCTTAGAGAAGTTTTAAATAATGTGCAAATACTGTACAAATCATATACAGTGACTGTCGTTCAGCAGACATATAGAAGAAATGCTTAGCAAAGCCCCCAACCGCGCGCGTGATTCTAGTGGGCGAACTTACTGACATTGAACTAAAAAATCGAGTTAAACTTATCTAAGATAAAACATTGTACCTAGCGTAAGATAAGGTGTTTACGTAATTGCATCATATTTTACAACGCCAGATCTTGAAAACACAATTAAGGTAAAATCTTACTTCGTAAAGCGCACGTTGGACTTGCCAACAAACATAGTGGCAACGCTTGCACTAGATTTATACCGCAAACGCATATTAGTAGAAAAATTAGTACTAGACGAGACACACCGCTCAACACACAAACCTTAGAGGCATACAGAGGATTTAGAGAATATCGAAGCATGGAATTTGTACTGGGCCTATTCTATGTCGAAGGGGCTGCTTTTTGCAGTTATAAATAGAAATTGTCATCACAGCAAAACAGATGATAATATGCCGAACAATATGGCATAGCCACTATTACCTCGTATGCTTAAAAGGAAATGGTTATCAAATCGACGAGTGCGTATGCAAATATTGTGGAAAGTGCAATATCAGATGTTATCACATACTTAGCTGTTCGTTTATCAAAGCATCGTCACTACAGACAGGTGCCATTGATATTGTTAGCCTATACAATTATATATAAACGATTGTACTATACTATAAATTCATGCTGAATAAACTTAAAATAATATATATATATACGAGTTGACTAACAGTTATAAGACGTGTTTGGGACTGACATATTAAATAGACTCACGCATTGCTCTCCTCGATAATATATTCAGGGATCATAGATATGCGACTGTTCATGTGTCAAGGGACCAGCTGCTATATATATATATCGGTGGTACGTTCAAAACGTTGAATTTTAAAGGCTTTTATTCGACTCCCCTCCTGACGTTAGGGCTAGCCAGTGAAGTTGGATCACCTCCTGCAAGAAAAAAGTTTAGCAAGCCTGATTGAAAGAGCCTCTGCCGCTGCTGTCATAAAGCCAGGCGTGTTGAACCGGAGGTCGCCTTGTCGGACAGATGGAATGCGTCCTGCATTATGTCATCATAGAGACCAGCAACTTTCTCTCGTTACTGGACCTTGGTTGCATGCTCTACCCTGTCCGCTTAATTGGGGAGTGCGCCTTGGTGTTGATCTAGTCGTGCCTCGCCAGGCCGTTGTGGTGATCTGTGAACGCGTTAGCCCATCATGGTCTGTCAGAGGCCTGTTACCGTCGCACGGAGTGCAGGCCGACGAACACGTCGCTCCGCTTTAAATGATACCTTTAATCGGGCGGTACTGAGATCCTCCGGCTCTCCATGTGTACTGTAAGCCTCGGGTATATCCAGGGACGATTCTTAAGAACCTGACGGTCTCACTCTGACCCCATTTAAGCGTGGCCGTATACTGGTTGCGGTCGCAACTGTAACCGACCCAACGAATTAGCCCCTTCGGTGGTGGGTGCAGACGCTGCCCGAACATGTCATGCTGCCAGGTTAACAGAGGATAACAGATACAGAAAATACTCTGCTAGATGCAGAAAATACTCTGCTATTGGTTCTCCGCACCAATTTCGCCTGTTGGCGTTCGAGACAATGAGATGAACGTTCTTGCACTAAAGCTGATTCAGCTTGTGGGTAGAAGCCTTAACCTCTCGTTCGACGATAGCATTCCGAATTCTTCAACAACCAGAGAGTGTCGTTGTTGACATTCAGCAAGGAAATGCAGCATCTGTACGGGGCACATTGTTAAGCTAGGCTAAACGTGGGCTAGCGAATCTGTGACTACACGTTTACGAAAAAACATTTGTTCAGTCCAAAGTAGTAAACATAGTAAATTATAAGCATATATATATATATATGCACAGGCACTTTTCCTTCGATGGATCCTTGCTCGACTTATCTCCGCTTATATATACTTTTGCAAACTGGTTAGTCTCGCATCATGGCGCGTGCGCGTATCACATATCAAGGTGCAATATGATTAGCACCAATATTTTCCGCAGCAGTAAGTGCTGCCAATGCCCTACTAGTCGAGTAGGCACAATACGTAAATAGACGTTGGACTAAGACCATCGTGTATGGATTACTACCTGCTGCGCGTAGGCTGCAGATGCCAATGCCAGAAGATTGTTGCAGATCACTGGACTGTTGTGAGTCGTTGATGAGCACGCGTTCTCAGCACGAAATGTTGATTTTGTCTTACCATTACATCAGTTTCTAACGACGGACAAACGAACGGACAAAATTCACTCGTTCCGCCGGACGAGCGTCGAACGGGTCGCCATTCTACTAAAAGCAGCCCATCTATCGACCGCACACCAACAACCGGATGTATGAAGTGAAATGAAGAAATGCAGTTTCAGCAAATTGGCCGCCCCTTGGCCCTGCGTTACCTACCTACTACTGTTATTACTTCAGCAAGTTCAAGCTGTCTGATTTCCGCCAAGCGACTTTCTAAATGTCAGGGCAGGCAAATACTTTGTTTGTCTGCACTTCGTATATGTTGCTCTCTACTCGTTTAGGGGGGGGGGGGGGGGGCGGAGCGGTTGGGGGTGCGAGTTTAAAATTGGGCGTCGCCTGCGTGTACATCTGTAGTAGTGATTGGCTGCAGTGGCCCGCATGCATAGTAGCTCCCCTTGCGAGACCATTTGAAGCTGTATATAGGTTTACGTACATGCTTTAGCTGATGTCGATGATGCTGCTGTTGCTGTGGCAGTTGTTGTCTCTGTTGTAGTTGTTTTTGGCTCTGTTGTTCGCTGCCTTTGCTGTTGCTGCTGCTTCAGGCAGATGGCACTGTTGTTGCTTCAGCAGATGGCACTGTTGTTGCTTCAGCAGATGGCACCGTTGTTGCCCCAGCAGATGGCACTGTCTCCGTCTCGTCGTCCCCGCTGTTGTAGAAGATGCAGTTATGCTACGGCATCAGCTTGAAATGTTTGTCGCCGTTTTTGTTGCAGTTGTTGCTACTGCCAGTATGTGGTAGCGTTTGTTGTTGTTGTTGCTGTTGTTGTTGTTGCTGTTGTGGTTGTTGTTGTTGTTGTTGTTGTTGCTGTTGTGGTTGTTGTTGTTGTTGTTATTATTATTATTATTGTTAATGCTGTCTCCTTATCGATACTGCTGGCGTTAGCGTACAACGACGAATCCAACGTAAAGTCGTTGTGTTGTTGTTGCTGTTGTTGCTGTTGTTCTTAATGTTTTTGTTGTTGTTGTTGTCTTCCTCGTTCTCGTTGCTCAAGGGCACAATACCATCACCGTGATGAATTGTCGTCCTCGTCAAAGCCTCGCGCAGCACAACCAAAGTGAGCTGGTCGCCAAACGCTCAGTTCAGTCAAATCAGTACGACCACCACTACCAGCAACAGCAGCCAGTTCACCACTTCACCGCCGCCGTTTCCACCGCCGCAACCGTTTTCCATCTCATCATCACCACGACGGCGGGTAACGTCCATCCAGTATGGCTTGCGACGTGTGGTGTGGTCCGGTCGAATATGGCCATTGACACCACTTGCACCGACGACTACCACCAAAATCTTGCTACTAATTGGCACCTATGGCGTTTGTAACATCGAGTCACGAACAGAAGCCGCACCACAGCTCCCGCAGCAACAGCAAGAGCAGCCGTAGACTATTGCGGCAGCAGAAGCCGTAGCGGCAACTGCAGCTGAAGCAAGCGAGCCGTTTCCAACAGTGGCGCTGCAGCCACTACCACGATGAGAAAGTAGCCACAACCACCACCACCACCACTACCAATAACGACGACGACGACGACAACTTCGTTTATATTAGATAAACTACACTTTCCGCGCTTGCGGCATGCCGAAGAAACAACTTTGAAAGACACACAGGAGTTGGATGGGTTGCAGACACGCACACACACATACATATATATATAATATATATATATATATATATATATATATATAGATATACGCACACGAATGGACCTACCCTTTCAAGTTATATGAAAAAAAATCTATGTATAAAGCGAGCACTGCCGAGTGTGCCAACATATTGTAATTGATTATTAGATCATCACAACATTTTCTATATGTATGTATACATTATATATATATATATATATATATATATTAGGTCTATAAAAAAAAACTTTTTTCGTTTTCCCGTACAATTTTTTTTAAGACCGAAAAGTTTTTACTTTTTTTTTGTTTTTTTCCGTAAAATTTGTTTTGAAGACCAAAAAGTCTTTTCGGTTTTTCCCAGTTTTTCCCGTTTTTTTCCCGAAAAACACTTTTTGTAGACCAAAAGTCTTTTCGGTTTTCCCAGTTTTTTTCTGAAAAAAAATTTTGAAGACCAAAAAGTCTTTTCGATTTTCCCGTTTTTTCCCGAAAAAAAAATTTGGAGACCCAATATATACAACTATATATTTATATATATATATATAAAGCCTAACAGTATACTTGTGTCGTATAGTCCTATCGTATAGTCGCGTGTTGTCGTTTCCTTTAATTTCGTTCACATTCTACACCCCACCGTTGGCCGTCTATGTCTTTATCTGCATAAAGTCGCTCTTCACCTGCGCCTTCTTCTTCTCCTCCTCAGCGTCTAGAATCCACTGATCAACAGAGTGTGCAAAGTGTACGATGCATGATGCACGTTTCGTTGCTGCTTCCAAATGTTTTTTTGTTTTCATTATTCAGACGCACAGTCACCAATGCAGCCGGTGTCCACCTGCAGCATTCGCGAATGTACGAATTAGGGAGCGCAAACGCGGTCGACGCCTCAGTATTGCGTGAGCACCGACTGAGTCGGGAAAAAGCGCAAAAAAGCGTCAAGCAGGACAAATACATTGTTCGACCTGAAAACGCGCGTAGAAACGGATCGGCACACTAAGGCTAAGCAATACGAAAATCACGTTCGTTTCATTGTTCAGTATAGTCCTCCTTAAGTGCAACCCATCTAGTCCAACTATTCTTTCGATAGCCTTTAGACAACGAGCGAAATATTCAGATTAGCATTTAGACTCAACATATACGGTACATACGGTGCTTATCTCTCATTGTTGTTCTGTGACCTCTTTTCGGAGAGACATTTCTTAATTAGTTTTCAGACAGATAGTGGTCTCACCGGGCCAGGTCCGGAAAATATAGGGGATGCTAGACAACTTAACACTTAAGTTTACGAAATTTGGCCACGACAACAAGAAGGGACGTGTGGGTGACTCATTGTCATAGCGAAACAGGTCAATCGTCTACTTCATGACGGGTTCAAGAGAATGGAGCATTGCTTCAGCTGGTCCAAAAGTGTTGCGTAATACTTCCCAGTTATCCTTTTCTTGTAACAAAAAGAAGTCAATATTAATTGACTACTTTCTAGACTAGAATACCTTTTGCATCCCAGAAAACGGTGGCCAAAACTTTTCCTGTCGAGGTGTGACTCTCTTCAGTTATTGGTAAGAGGCCTCTTATCGCATGCCGTTCACTACCTGGTGGCATCATCCCGTTCTGGAGTAAACTGGCGCATCCGGGTTTCGTCGGCAGTTACGAAGCAACCCAAAAATTCTGTTCAAAGCTGCTCTCCGAAATTAACACAAGTGTCAGTTTTTGCTCAAGTGTTAGTTTGTGCAGTAGCTACCTGGCTTGCTTTTTCTATGCATAAATATTGACGCAATATTTGATCTACTGCAGAATAGCTAATGACCATTTCCTCTGCTATTTTGCGCACTCTCGGTGTCCGTACTATTTAATTCAAATGAGGCAACCAATTTGTAGTAGAGTTGTACACCAATGCATTCATTCCGCGAAATAATAATTTTTATATAAGATAAACTCTTATTGGCAAACAATTGGGAAAAAGCAGAAAAGGCGGAGAAAATAAAAAAGCTTGTTCCCTAGCGAGACCGGGACAAGATACCTTCAGTAGGGGTTAGCTTACCCAATCACGCTTGGCTTTCTGTTCTATGCCAGTAAGCGCTAGAAAAATTTAACCCCCTCACGGTACTTTTTTTGCTCCATTGTCATTGGAATGTTTAACATGTTACAGTTGCGCGACCTGCTACAAAACGCAATTCGAAACTTGGTGTGTATATATATATATATCAAGTCGGCCATATATGTCATTAGGGTCGTCATAGGGCTAACACAATAGTTTTCAACAGATAAACAGTAGAACACACTTTGTATTATTATTATATATAAATGTATATATAATGTAAACTATTTAATTTGTCCTAATTTCAATTCATCAACGGACTCAATGTTTATATTTTTGTTGCATTGTTGCAATTTATTGTGACTGCCGCTATGTGGATAGCGTCTCTGATATGCGAATTCTGCCTAAAAACTCTTGCGCTTTTTAGGTCAGTGAATTTTACAAAAGGATGTCTTAAAAAAGGAAAGCTTTCCACAATACTGACCTTGGACTATGTAACGTTAACAAGAGACCTGATAGCATAATCGTTCACATGTTATGGTTTCATGACAAGTGTTTGGTACTGGATGTTACAATGTCCTGCACTGTGGCGCTTTCGTATCTAGGTCATAGATTTGTCAATACTGAAGGGATAGCGGAACATACTCAAAGAAAATGACACGTAGATATTGAGAACACTGCCATTATGTGCCAATCGCTTTGAAGATATTGCGGCCTATTAGCAATGGAACGGCGAGGTTTGTTCGGGACCTGGCCAGTAGGAAGGCGGAACTGTAGTGCAGAATGGAAGCAGTCGAGAGGCGTTTGAGGTAACTCTTGTCTACCGCAGTAAGTAGAGACAGTGCCTCTATCATATTTGTCAAGAAAAAGTAATTCAAGCTACTATTACCACAATAGACACCCATGTAATAATAATAAAAAGAAACCTTTGAACAACCTGCAGTTGAATTATGTGAGAGCGTGGCAAATTTGGTGATCTTAGAGGGAATTTACCCGTTGTCTGTTGCAAGCGAAGCCAGACTCCATGAACTGCGACCACGTTATTTGCGCGGTATGTTAAATCAAACCATTCCTTCGTCAGGCTGTCTGCTAAATGACCTGAGCATATTCCTCTTTGCCTGACAGCAGACTGTTAAACGGTACTGTAACGTCTTAGATTTATTCTTTGGTGCAAGTGTTACAGCTCTTACGAAAAATAACAATTCTATAAACTCCATAACTTGTGGATTGACTTTGCGTAGAACGGCTACAAAAATAGCAATGGCGAATAACAAATAAGAAAGCAATTTTACCAGTGATTCTGCCACATTAGGTTGAAGTGGCTGTAAAAACGGCACGGAAGGACTAGTACATGCCACACGCGCCTTCTTGGAGACTGAGGACCAAGTAAGAGTTTTAATTAAACTTGATATCTGCAATGCATTTAGTACGTTAAGAAGAAGAGACAGGGTACTAGATGCAGTGATGAAGAAAAGTCTAAGGCTTTTGCCTATGGTTTGACAGCGTTCTAGAGACTCTTTACCGTTAACCTGAGGCACAACTTTAACACAACAACGGTCCGGTGGCAGCCCGGTGGAACGCCTCAGCTAGTATAACCTAAATGAGCTCAAAAAGAGGAAGAGAGAGATAAAGGCTTGTTGCCCAGAAAGACCGGGACAAGATCCCTTCAGTGGGGGTTAGCTTAAAGCCATACCATCGCCTCAGCTGGGCACCATGCTGGATTCCAACTTTTCCGCATGATGTCAGCACTTAGAATCGGCGTTCCAGTCTGCGAGCTATTTCTGTGTAAATTGTGTGGAGAAAAAGTAGATTTTAGCGACCTACACTCACTGAGTTGCCTGAGGAGCGCTGGTAGATCGTCCAGACATGCTGAACTTAACAGTGTGACCATACGGCGTATTAATATCTGATGGTGTATCCCTGGCTAGGGATGCAACGGTTTCGTGCATGGAAAATTTTTAACTTGGGAGGCAACAGTTTCGTGCACACCCGCGACTACCAACTTACATCCCAGCTCAGTTGCGCCGGGTTGGGTAGCAAAGCGCGCGGAAGCCGGAAAACGTAATAAATACGCTGGACTGGAAACAAGTTATATCTTTGTTCCTATTGCCATATAGACGCTAGCTAGTCTAATCTACCCAAGTGTACTGCTTCCTCTCGATTGATTAAGGTGTACCGCCGATGGCGACGACCTTTGATGCATGTAGCTCGAAGTTCCTATTTATTTAAATTATACTATTGAAATTAACGACTGCTAACGTAGCATCATCCCAATACCAAACGTTAGATAAACTCTACTTTTATTATTAGCATATCCTCGTACTTCTTATGGTGAGCAAACGAAGATAAGCGAAAGAGAAGTCATCACCCCTGACACGTGGACGACAACAATACGGTACGCTGTCACCTGATTGGGGGTTCGGGTCTAACACCGACAAGCCAAAGCGCTCCCCTATGGCGATGCCGCCTCGATCGCGTCGTTTTTCTACGTCGTCCGACCATATGATTGTTCGTCCCGTCATGGTATGCCGCCGTGAGGCGTTAAACGGCATCGTCGCTATCGTCGCTTATTGATGCCGTCATCATGATCAGTATTATCTTTCTCGTTCATGTTATTTTTTAAGTGTTAACTGAGTCTCCGAGACAACACGAGAAGGGCAGGTCGAGTAAAGAAGGGAGACAAAGATGAGACATAGAGGGAAAATTGGAGGTAGATCGGTGTCCGTACGCAGACGGATACGAGTCACAACCTGTCCGCCTCTCCGCTCGTCTGCTGAAGCAGAGAAACACCAAACGGGCTAAAGAGAAACCCCTAAAAGATACCTCGTTGTCTACGTCGTGCATATATATATATATTTACCCTTCTTCAACACAGCAATCTGTATAGACACAAACGAGCCTACTTAAGTGTTAAGTGATTGTATATATATATATATATATATATATATATAGTCACTGTATATATTATCAATCATAAGTAATTAAGGACTATAAATGTATGTAAATGATTGCATGCATTTGTGCATTAAATACTTATCTAACATGTATTATGGATGCATGTGGTGGTCTGTTTATATATAAATACACACAAACAATATGTGCAAATTGTATATTGGTATACTCTTAAAAAATGTATCTGCATATATCTATATATCGGTTTAATCTAGCATTTGTGTATCTATGCATATAGATATCCATAGCAATGCATTCAGACTACGTCGACCTATTGAGCTTCTTTTGGCTATACTTAAATACAACCTGCTGGAAGAGTTCGCTTGCCGCTGTTATTACTCATATCTGAGTTATCAGGTTATCCAGGATGTCGGTCGACCTTGTCGCCCGTTGAACCATTTACCATGAAGTTGGGTATACTCTAAGTAATAATAATAATATTAATAATAATCTATTAGCCGGTTACGGGTTTGTTCATTATTGTCTTCATACTGTGAATACAATATGAAGGCAATAATAAAACATGTCTTCAGCTGCGTTGCACTGACTCCCTAACAGCCACCTGTGGCGACAATTGCACGCTACTGGGTCCTGTGTAGAAAGATAGTATTTCGACACCCTCTTGATTCGGCCAACCGATCACTGTAGATAATGCGTAAAACGTTACAGTGCCTGCAAACGCTAAACAAACCAAACAAAACTCAACTCGTTCCTTTCCGTACAGCTCACTCCTCTATCACGTCATCTTTTTTTCGACTTGGTTATGAATGGTTTCGTTCTTCAATTCTCATCGAAGATAATCTGTGTTGTCTGGTTTTATCATGAAAGGGTGATCTGGACTTACCACTCTAACCTGATTTCAACGTAAATTTGCCCCCTGCCAGTGGTTTACAGAATAAACGCATTTTTGTCTTTCGACCTAGGAAATCTGCCAGAAATGCCTACTCAGAACACCGAGCAGGCTGGTCTACGCATTTAAAACCGTTTCGTTGATCTTGCTTGCCCCCCCAAAACGATAATTTTTCAGTTTGCCACCGCCCCTACAACCTCATGTGCTCTACGGCATGAGAGGCCCTCTCACCATCAGGTCTATTCAGGACGTCTCTGGAGGATTGGTATTCGCCACCACGTCCTCACCATTTAGAAGGCCTCTTCAAAAATACATTTGCTCCTCCCTACGCCCGCCTTCTTCAAGCAATGCTTCATAGCTTTCATCGCCTATTCTGTAGATGTATAGCTTTCCTTAAGGATTGTCTTTCTATAATATCAACTATTATTATATATTTTATTATTATATTATTATTATTATTATATTATTATATTATTATTATTTTATTATTATTATTATTAGTATTATTATTTATTATTATTATCATTATCATATCATTATCATTATCATATTATTATCATTATTATTATTATTTGAGCGGGTGGGCACTTACCCTCGCGGATGGTATACAAGACAATAAGCATGCCCAATTGGGCAAACTCTTTATTACAGATGCTGTATGGCTTTAGAGTTTATTGTTAGTGTTCCAATAAACTATGTTATTAATTTATTCAAACATGACGGACAGCTTGGCGTCTCAAGTATACATTTGCTGGGCCGTATTGTACGCGTGATATTAGCGACAATGTAGGAATAACCTATAAGCGGGCTTCTAATGTCATTACGACATCCCTGCCATTAATTGGTCAGCTCAGTATGTATAATACAATATAATATAATAGAAGGCTTCTTTATTATGTAATAAAGGGTAAGGAATGACTGGTCAGAGGCGGTGCATGTGCCGTCGTCCTGTTGTGAATCATCTGTGATAGATGTATTCGGGGTAAGCTTGCCATCCGCGCAGGTCGGTCTCCTACCTCGGGGTTGACAACCCCCTCCGCAACGGAGGACATTTTAAGAATCATCTGCCAACGGCTGTGAGAGCCTTCCTTCCAGCTGCTAGGACTTCTGCTCCCCGCCCACCTCCGCTGGCCAAGCATATCCGCTTGCACCACCAGCAGGAACACCTTCACGAGATCTTCCCCGTGCCGGGAGCTCCAGGCATCGACCATACCAAAGCTCTTACGGAGCTGTTGAGACGTGCAGCTGGTTTAGTAAGTCGAGAAGGGGGAGGTCATGGTTCAACAGCGCGTGCAAGGCAGCCTACCAGGCCCAGCTCAGCGCTCGCCTCCTAGCCGCACTTTATCCGTGGATGCGGCCACTTTCATCATTCTTAAGAGTTGATGTCGCCGGACGTACAAAGCTAAACGCGCCAAGTACCTGGAACAACGGGAGTCCGCGTTGTTGCATGAGGCAGAGCGACAACCGTACAAGTGGCTCCGCCGCCAGGGATCTCCCGCCTGCCCCATCAACTCATCGGCGCTCATCTCCCACCTTAACCTCCCACGAAGCGGCCTGGGACGAGGTAACAATGCTGCTACGAGGATTCACTCGCCTCAGAGTTTTCTCTCACCGCACCTGCTTGGCGCTATGCAACGACTCCGTCCCAAAAAGGCCGCCGGTTCCGACCAAGTCCGCAATGAGCACCTCAAGGAGGCCATGGCACTCGCCCCTTGCTGGAGCCTTCAACGCTATTCTGCGCCAATGTCGCCTCCCCAGCGACTGGTAGAGTGCTCATCTGGCAGTAATCCCGAAGGGAAAGGGCAACCCAGAAAGCCCAGCTCGTGGCGTGGGATCGCCAAAAAGAGCTGCTGCTACAAGGTGCTCTCTGCCATCCTCACTGCCCGCCTGTGTCACTTCCTCGAGGTTCGCGGTGCTATTCCGGAAGAGCAGCACGGCTTCCGCGCAGGCAGGTCCACACTGACTGCGCGTGAGATTCTGCTGGCCAGGGTTCGGGGAGTGATGCAGTCCAAGCACGCCAAGCAGTTCCTGTACGCCGTCTTTGTGGATTTCCGCTTGGCCTTTAATGGAGCTCCCAGAGACTAAATTATCTTTAAGTTGGCAAAAGCAGGCGTGCCTGCCAACATCCTCCAGTTCATTGGGGCAATTCTGCAGGAAAACCCGATCACCATACAGAATGGGGTGGCTGAGTTATACCTTTTTGTGCAAACGACGAGAGTCGCGCAGGGGAACAACTTAAGTCCGCTGCTGTTTTCCATCCTGCTCAACGATCTCCCGCGCCGCATCGTGGGCACTCGAGAGTCCGTCCGTCTAGGCATCCTGCTATACGCAGACGATCTCGCTATATATGGAACAAGCCGATTCGAGGTGCAGCAGAGCCTGGCGAGGCTCGAGCAGTACGTGGCGGATGTAGGACTAGAGATCAACATCGGCAAGACCAAAGCCATAAAGTTCCGTAAAGCTGGCCGACTCGCGGCGAGCGATGAGCTACGGCTGTACTCCACACCACTAGGAGTATGTCAACAACTTTCCATATCTTGGTTTCTCTCTCTTCCGACCTCCGGTGCGTCGTTTACTGAGCAGATCGCCGAGAGGGTCAGAAACGCCCTCGTAGCAAGTGTCAGGAGTGGGAAACCAAGGGTACCATGAGCCGACAGAAGAATGTAAATGTAACAGGTGTGGGAGAGCTTGTGGAAGATATCATGCGCGGGAGTGCTCCAGAGTCGAATCACTGGCCAAGCTAGCTCAGTGGCCGTGTTTTTATGTATAATATTTGACTATATACCTAACTAAGGTGATTAATAAATGAGTAAAATGTATTTACACAAATATGGATACCATACTGGTAAGCAGTATAGTATCCATTTTGGTATCCTGTCAAAAGTTTGGATAACAAAATCGACTTGTACCAACGAAGGTACACCGTAGGCTCATTGACAGTAAAACAGCAGATCAACATATTCACACTTTATTTAGTATTTCATCGGTCACATTTTTCAAGTTTGGGTCAAGTCCAACACTTTGTCTAATGACCAGCCGGTAGGCCTGTAGAAGTATATATAGTAGCAGTGTTGGCTTGGGCGGATAACGCCGAAGCTCCAAAAAATTGAGACGTTGCTATGCGTAGGATCGAATCCTGCTCGGGCCGAATTTTTGCTCCCTCTTTAATTGTTAAAATCGGGTTGAGCCGAGTGCCCTGCGGTAGAGCGTTCGTCTGCTGGCGAAAGCCCAAATCCCAAATAAATAGCTTACACGGCCATACCGAAGAGCCAGGCTTTTTTTGGCGTCATGCTAAGTTTGTAATGTAAGTCAAGTAATGTGTTTTGTTCTGTCCAAATGTCTTGATTTCGGTATTAGATACGGAGCACCGTTTGAGCCGGTGTGCGTTTGTTTAACAATAATAGTATATGTAGCACGTAGCGAGCTGCCAGACGCATCGTCGGGCTTTGCACTTTCTTGCCCTGGTGGGACGGTCGCTAAAGTGTTCAAATTGTATATAATGACGACTGTATTGTAATTATTTACCATCTTGAAATGAAAAGTTATTGAGAAGTAAACAATATGTATGTATTATAAGTAGCACGTTGTGAAATGTTTGTTGAAAATGCCATTTTTATGTGCGTGTGTGGTACAGAGAGACATACCCGTTAAGAAGACGGCGCAGATGTTACATTTCGACGTCATGACTCTTGTTAGATACACCTTTTTGCTTCAGTGCCAGCAATCTCGCGTTCCATGAGTGTTTGTTAGGAGTGTTTGTTATCGCAGTTCTGTCGTACGCACACGACAGAACAACAACAACAACAACAAACATATCGTGTGTTTCTTTTCCATCGTTGTTGCTGATTTTGATTGGTGGCTAATTCGATTGAGTCTGGACACCTTAGAAACATGTCGTTCTGGCAGCCAGCTTGCGTAGCGTTCTAACCGCCATTCACGGCCGTTAGAACGCTACTGTTACGCTATAATAATAAGGATAACGGCCATTCACGACCTCATCATCACCGCTGTCACCGTTTTCTTACGAGGTGCTCACCGTTCACTCAAACACTGCAATATTTACACTGTGCATCCACCGCGCACATACACACCTCTATGTGGGGAAAGCGATATAGATCCACGTCGACATGTATCTGTGGAGATTGATGGGCACCAATTGACACCGGCCATATATGTAGAAGTTTTACTGCGACGTCGGTTTGCAAGTAGTAGTAGTAGTAGTCACAATATTAGTTTAACTTATACTGGTAATAAATAGTAATATCAATCCGGTATTGTTAGCGCCCACTATTATCGTTGGCGTTGTCGCAATTGACTTCCCATAAGCCATAGAGCACGTTCGATTCGGTTATTAAGCAATGCACACTTGCATTTCCATCTCTCTCCTCCCTGTCTCCCTGTTTCCTTCTCTCTCTCTCTCTCTCTCTCTTTGGTCATTTGACTTGACTACTTGCCCCTCCGCTTTGAACCGGCCAATCATCACGGTAAACCATGGCCCTTGTTTGTCTCTTGCTCTATATATATGTGTGTATATATGATTATTGGTTGGCTAAAAGTAGAGACGCAGCGATGCCATAGACTCTCTGGTAGTCTTGAGGGAATTGAATACGGTCGTACCGACGACGAATTCACACAGCGGAAGAGACAACAGGCTGCTTCCTCATAGGCTTCAACTGGTTGTAAAGCTTTTAAACTACTGTACAAAATGAAATTGTGTGTCGACAACTCTGTATCCAGATTACGGTGACGTCAAACAGCAAACAAAACGTAACTTTGATGTGCGCGCTTACTGACAGCTGGCTTTTAGCGTGCGTTGCCTGTCCACACCACTATTGGAGCACTGTTGTGTTAACCGATTGTGTGTCTCTACCACCAAATAGCACACCGCATCGCACGTCTGACGTATAACTGGCACTGCTAAGCGTTTCTCGGGATTATCGGGCTTAGTTAAAGTACACTTGTTCGCGTTAAGCCACAGACGTTCGAACAACACGATTAATCCTCTGAGATACTCATGGGAGACGCTGCTGTCAAAAATTGAAGTGCGGAAACAGTCTGTGAGAGGAGAGGGGATAACAGAAATAATGGGAGTAGAACAACGTTATGTGCGGGTGTGAGAAAGACAGAGAACGAGGGAGGTAAGCGTTTTGTCAAGTTCAAGTTCAACAAGATAAAAACAGATAGTTTCAAGCACCGGCATCTCAAGTCGTGCAGAGATCACCATTGCATTCGGTAAAATGTCGAATGTACTTTGCTAAAATTATATGATCAATGCTAGCACGCCAGTCTATCGCTATGCGAATACACACACGTAATAAACACGTGATAAACACAGCGACTGCTTGAACCGGTTCATGGTGAATCAACGTGATTTGAGGCCACAATTAATTGCAGTCCGTGGTCGTAAACAGACGCTATGACGCGATGCTCGCATATGCTGGAGGCTAATGATATACAGACAATCAAATGTGGGAACTATGACGCAAAACAGGTGATATAAATCATTTTAAGTACGCTTTCTAGTAGACCGTCCTCTACGTTTGTAAATTGTCGTCTTTTACGATTAGAGATTGTCGTTTTATACGCTCGTAGAGAGTCGTCTTATGCGTACGTCTCACGCAGCCTTATGTGCGGATTAGACAACTTGAGAAAAATGATCTTCTGACTTGGGCAACTACCGAACTCGCATGAGTCGGGCAAAGCTTTCGGCGTTTGCGATTCTTATGATTACTTGCCTTAGGCTCGCACCAAGGTGTTATTTGTTTGCAGCTCGCCAAGCAGCGCAAATTTAAATACTAACGACATAATGATGATGTCACTGCATATAAACGGAACGTTAAACCAATATTTCTTCTAACCCAGTCAAGTCCGGTGTCGCCCCTAATTAACTGTATAAGCCTTTTAGCATCTCTCGATAAGATATTGGAAATAAATTGGCGATGTGCACAAATGGGCGCTGCACAGAAAGTTTCTCTGTATCTGTAGTATGGGGCTCCAATTCACTAAACAACAGTAACGTTCAGTCCCACTAAGAACAGTCGGGTGGCTAGGTTAATTTTTGGCTAATGTCAAATCCGGGGTTACGGGGAAGTGTGAAACGCGTTCGCCGCTGTATTCGCCGAAAGGATGTGTTAGAAACTATAGGTGACAATATTGTAGCTGTTATTAGGAGGATACTATCATACGGCTACAGTTGCATTTCCCCGAAAAGTGAGCGCTTCTGTATATTAAGCAATACGCGCGAAAACAAGGTTTTTGCGGACCTCCAGCATCCAGCAGAAAAGTCGGATAGGTGTAACATTTGATTTGGGAAAAAACGCGTCAACAAGACCTTTTTTATCTTACCTTAATTGACTTTACTTGTAATTGACTTTTTTGTTAATCTACTGTGAAATGAGATATATACAGTTTGTTAGCGTCATAGACTCCAACATGCTCGTTCTCATGTTAGCTGTCGAGGCTTTTGCTGATTTGGCCGATATCGGAATTTTTCAGCCAGAGCACAGCGCGTCTCCTTAGACGAGCTAATCTGACTGCGACGGTAAACTTTCTGGTCGAGGAGGCTTTCATCCACGATACTGTAACAACAGTATCTACAATCTGCTCGCGACTAAACAGTTCTTGCGACTGTAAATAGCGAGGGGCGTTGCTTGGTCTGACAACGACGTGAGAACGACTCATTCATTTCTGTTCGTGAACTCATCATCACTCACTTCCCTTGAGTATATGTACACAACCATGTACATTGACGCTAATTCGTGCCTCCTTCCCGTCGGGCTAATTGAAAGATAAACACT
Organism: Dermanyssus gallinae; assembly: GCA_003439945.1. Classification (NCBI taxonomy): domain Eukaryota; kingdom Metazoa; phylum Arthropoda; class Arachnida; order Mesostigmata; family Dermanyssidae; genus Dermanyssus; species Dermanyssus gallinae. The sequence goes on along the minus strand of QVRM01005684.1, from coordinate 8,109 downwards.
CGTCAATCAGGAAGCCAACCGCGGCGGCCACTCGCTGGACGTGTGGGAAAGATGACATACAATGATAATTAGCTATAACAGCTGTGTGTCTGGGTGGTTACCGATCGCTTGCTCAACCAGCAAACATGATGCCCGCACTCTAAGACAGGGACTGAATCCCATTCTCGCGGCCGACATTATGCCGAAGGTACGTTCAGTTCAATGTGTGCGACGATGAAACACGCGTAAACGCTTACCACTATGGCACAACGATTTAAACGCTTTTAAACCCCGCTCTCACTCACTCCGACGAACTAACTCGATGTACACTACTCGACTGTGCAATAATGTACGTGAGCGATTTTGTTTGGCCAGATTCAGCAGAGTCAACTGGCGGTGGCCGGCGTCTTGCTGGGCCTGTGTGGAGGCCTCATTTCGAAGGCTACCGGCAACCTCGGTTTCGACCCACACGAGGAGGTTCTCGATTTACTATGCGGTGTTCCGGGCGAAATTTTGCTTCGGATGTACAAAGTTCTAACACTGCCCCTCGTCGTATCGTCCGTTATATCCGGTACGTTTTGTTAGCCACATAAAAACACACACACATATGTACAAATAACTATATATATATATAAATATATATTCACCGAGCAAGATGACTTAGTGGCAAAGCCTTTGCCTTGCATTCGAGAGGACTGAGTTCGAGACCCAGACCGGCCACTCTTAAATTGGTTTGCATGGTTTTCAATTTAGACAAGGCAAATGCCGGAGTGGATTAAACATTAGCCATGACATGAAAAAAACGTACACGAGCTTTAGCTTTAGGAAAAATCTTTTTAAAAAAAATATATATATATATATGTATGCTATCTAACCCAGTGTCAAAGCAAATAAACACATTGTTGCGCTTTGAGCTGCAAAACATCATTGCCTGGTTTGCAAACTGGCTGCAGAATAATACTAATTATAATACTAGTAATACTACTTATGATCATCGCCACTACAATTATCATAATCATATTTGCATTTCCGTTGCTGTCTGTATATTGTCTATTTTTATCCTAGGCGCTTTAAAGCGGCAGTAGACTACATGGTGACTATTGCGGACGTGACTACTATAGTCTTGTGATATATGTATACATATATATATATATGTACAATTTATTTAGAACATATATATATGCGTGTATTAGCGCATGTGTGGCCAGGCTGCAAAGCTAAGAATGAAGGACCGTATCTTTCAAGCTTTTCCGCTGACCTAAGTGCACACGCAATCCGGCATACCCAAACCGCCCTAACATTCTACAGCCAGAGAGTATACGTATTACCTCTTCGCGTCACTTAAATATACATTGCTTACCTTTAGTCATTTCTATCATCCTTTCCTATTTTTACTACCTGTACATTCCTGTTGCTTTTTTACTCTCTCTCTCTTTTTCCAATATATATATATATATATACAGTTGCCAGGGCAGGCCGCAAAATAAGAGGGCCAAGAAACTCAGCGATAAATACGATCTTAAGCATTTTCGAGTGTTCCGTCCGTCCGTCGCGGCTTCTAAGAGAGCTCCATTATGGCAATATCGAAGACGAAGAAATAGATTCAACATCTTGTCGAATCGGGCGTTGAAGTGGAGCAGGTCCCACTGCTCTCCTGCCAACTTCGCCAGCCTCTAATGATCGATTCTTGGCCAGGCAGTGCTGTAGGCTTGCTAATAATTCCATGCCCCCCCCCCCCAAAAAAAAGACTCCTCACTCCCGTCAGAGTGATTGTTTACATACGTGAGTCTATAGTGGGTGCTTGCAAAGCTTTCTTGCCTACAACGAACAAAATAATTTTCCTGCACGTGCAATAGATAATTTAGTTGTCTACGACGACTCTAGAGACCCTGGACAGCTGTTCGATATTTCATTTGTAGACATGCTCACTATGGAGACCAATAATTTTTGTCGATATTTAGTTTGTAGACGTGTTCAGTATAAAGCAGAGATGTGCACCTTTGCTTTGATGACATGAGTCTGTTCTTAACTAAACCGCGTTTTTAGAGACGAGAGTAAAACAATCTGCACAAGGATCAAACGCCGGAAGGAAATTTGACTAACATTTTGAGCCTGAGATAAAAAAATAAAAAAAGATGCCAAGATAACAACATCCCTCTTTTGATAGCCACTGATTCTGGGCTGCTAAGTGATCCTAGGCCTAAAAAGCGGTAGGCATGCCGCGTTAAAGAAGACTCTCCAAGCTCATTCCTCGAAGTGGAGGTACGAGCACTTGTCACCGGCTCCTGTTCGCCGCAGCTGAGAACAGAGCAATGTTTTACTTGGCCGCATTCTTCTTGAATCGTGTTTCTTTCCACGTTACACACGCATGTTTTAAGTTTATTCACCGTATATAGTTAGTATCGTACAATTGTTCATATATTGTTTTGTAGGCTAACTACATGGTTGACACGACGATGCTTCGACAAACCAGCAGTTGAGTATGTGGTGACGTCCGCGCTTGCACTCTCTACGATATTTACATATGCCTTCGTCGATTTTGTGACAATTTCCTTTCAAGCGTACGAGGTGATGGTAACCATGCCATGTCGTTCGGAATGTGATAAGTCTGTTTCTGTCTGATGACAATTTCCATCTAACATTGCAAAGAGCAACGCCTCGACACCGCAAGCCCAACGTGCGTTTTATAATGTAAGAGTTTATCTTGTCCATGTTTTTAAGATCTGTCGTTGTAAAATATGAGGCAATTTTGATTGCAAAGGCAGTATCTTACTATGGGCACAATTTTAATTCTAAACAAGTTTAGTAGTTGTATGTCAGTAACGTCTTCTACCAGTATCAAGGTTTCGGTGTCCTTGCTACACATTTTTCTCTTTGCTGAATGAAAACCGGGGCTTCAGTGTTATTTTTGGATATCAAAATTGAATCATTTAAAGTTCACTATTTAGCCATTCATTCATAAACGTTATCTATAGAACCCTTATAGGGATATCAACCGGTTGATCTCTGCACAGCCAGGGTTGTCAGTAGGGAGACAACGGTCCTTCCTTAGGTCATAGACAGAAAACTATCCTGAGACGTCAGACCTACCAGGCCGGTAACTCACTGTAAGGATTCCATTCGCAAGGGCACGGAGACGCGTGTTCAGCAACAAATGTTGAGAAAACGAAATCGTAGGTGGTCAGGCGTTCAGTCGGCTTGTTGGACTCGAAAAGTTGCAGCTTCACGCATACCTGTACCGCTTGTATGCGGTATTTGCGCATGGACTACCAATTTCCGTCGTTGAGATGATGGGTGGAACGGGTCCACTCTCTACGAGCCTACTTGAGACAGTCGCGAGACAGCTATCTATCGTCAAATAGAGGCGACAAAAGGGCAGGGACCTTTTTGCGGCTGGGACTACCTACCGACCTAGATATACAGTGTGGCAATACCGCGACGGCACTGGGGACTCTACCGAGCGCATCTCAGCAGCCTCTCCTGCTGCCGACGTGAACGTGGGGATTGAATTGGAACACGATTGACCATATCACGTATCTCTCTTGGTTAACACCTTCGATCAAGTAACGATGATTACAACTTCTACGTTGAAGTTGCAGACTATGGCAATGTCGTTTAGGGTGAGCTCTGGGAGAATCAAAATCTGGCGTTCTTTCGTAGTCATCTGCGGCCTGATATGGCGGTAGAAAGGTCCCTTTAGTCGTTTATAGGCATACCGAAAAAGTGAGCGAGGGTCCCAAAAGTTCAGTCTGGACTCATATAAAATACGAAGTCATCTTCGTTAGCTCATATAGACATCTTTGTTAGCTTATGTTCAAGAGACTGAAATATTAGCAGTACTACATGACTTTTGCTTATGAGCAAGACGATTTTTGTAATGTTCTTAATGGAGTCATACTGGTTAACCAGCGGAACAAAACGAGTGCAATAACAGTGAACAATAGTTAACAATTTTGGTGTACATGACATTACACCATACAATCGTACAGTCTATAAAAAAATCCATCCTAGATATGTCAACATTCCGGCCATCGGTGCACTGAAGATATGCCTCAGGATGAGTTCTAACCCCATAGGTAACGGGGGATGCTCTAGAATTATAAACAACCTTCTTAAACAATATTTTTAATTCTTGTCCAATGAAAGCTAGCCCAGTTAACACCATCAAGATGATTCGCAATAGGAGCGGAATCCATTCGTTTGCAATCCAGCCGAACATTCGACGCCATTATCGCCACTAAAAGCAAGTACAATATTAAAACATATGGTGTTAGGATCGGATTTTATGCGAGAAGAAGCAATAGCCACATTTTCAATTTTATCCAAGTTAGTGGTGAGAAGGAGATCAAGTATTGACCCAGACGCATGCGTACGCAAGATATTTCGCTGCGATAGCCAATTTGCCAAGCAGCAGACCCCTGGCCATTTATATGCCAATTATGCCATAGAGTTGTTGGGCGTAATTTGAAACTGCCAGTGAATTTTCGGGAGGTAGAAGTCACCGAACAATATAACAGGACAGCCTATTGGACAACAAGTGTTCATTATGGTACACATACCATCTATGCGTTTCACCCTCTGAAGACTGTCCTTCGAGAGACATGCGTAGCGCCAGATAAGACGAGAGCTGTCTTCTTTGGAGACTAAGTCAACAAAAAAAAATGAATTCACCCGGCAAGCTAAATCTGCGTTTACAACACCTGTCGAGTTTGTGGCGAGTGTACAGACGCCTCCGCCACGCGAATTTCTATTTTACAAAACACTCTCTTTATAAATATATATTCCTAAAGCTATTTGCAGCATCACGTATATATATACACGTAATGCTGCAAATAACTTTAGGAACATATATTCAATTTCAATTCAGACGTGGTTTATTTACGGAACTGCATACAATATATACATATATATCGCGTCTTCTCCGCGAGAGGGGTCATGAGGTGGTTCGTGAGCAAGTATTCCGTCGACCGGGCGCACCGGGTCTAAAGCCCGACCTCGCAATAACAACACCTTTTGTGGCCCGAGTTTTGTGGCCCGAACCGGGACTTGGCAAAAGCGCGGCAGGACCAGATCACCAATCCATCACTATATCTATGAGTGGTGTATGGGACTCCGAATCTGCGAGGACGCTCTTGGGGCTCGGCGTCACGAAGAGGAATCTTATGGATCTTACCGTTTAAACGTTACAAGGAACCTTGATGATATACCGCTCGCACTGGGTCCATAAGAGCGGGGGCTACCATCAAGCAAGGACACGGACAGCTGATTCTTAATCTCACGTGACACGTTTTTGCCACGATTTTTATTAAAGCGAGCACTGCCGAGTGTGCAAACGTATTGTAAATGATTTATAAGTCATCACAATATATATATATATATATATATATATTTAGAATTTATGATTAGTTAATACTATTATTTTAAACCTTGAGTAAAGCGTAGTAGAGTCGAGGTTATATCTCAGGAGAGAAGGTCTGTGTTGATTTTATACATTCTTGTTATTCCTTTCAACAAACACATACAACCGTTATGTAGTCGATGTAAGTGATGGCTCTGATGTGATTGCCTGATGGGTCGTGTCGTCCTCAGCGATGGCCCGCGTAGAGCTCCGCACATCGGGCCGAATGTTCGTCGTGATGGTTCTCTACTATTTAGCGTCGACTCTAATCGCCGCGCTTGTCGGCCTCGTGATGGTCGCTCTCGTTGCACCCGGCCGAGAGATTCGCAGGCAGCTCAGCGACGATCCCGGCGTTCAGGTGTCCGGGTGGACACCCGCCCTCGACTTCGTGCGGTGAGAACCACGCATATGTATATATATATATATATATATATATATATATGTATATATATATACATATTTATATCTATGTTAATATATATTATATATATATATATATATATATATATATACTATATATATATATATATGTATATATATACTACAATATTTAATCTATGTAATATATATATATTAGTCATATATATATATTATCTATATATATATATACATTCAATGATGCAGCATTTGTTGGGGGCCCATTGTTAAGCCCGGGCTAAGCCTGGATTAGAGAACCCCTGTCTACACACTCGTGGCGGAGACAATTGCTACTACAAAGTAATACTTAGTAAATGGTTATCAAGTTCAAGTGTGGTTTATTCAACGGAACTGAATTTTGCAATGCTTATATATGGGTGCGTCCAGTTTCCTTTTCGCAGCGCCATAAATGCGCTTTTTGGTCCGGTTATAGTGTGCACGCTGGCTTTGGTATTTCTAACTAAAGCCATGACCAGCTGCTTTTGTCATTGACCTGTGTTGTTTCCAGGTAAGCACAATATATCTCGTGCATGCGGAGGGCACTCTTAGCTTAAAGCAGCTTAAAGCATAGCTTGTGGCTCCCCTGCTTGTGGCTCTGTAGTATATAATCAACTACCAATCTTAAGATGACATAAATACAAAATTAAATATGTGTAGACTTTATTTACTGAAGAATGTTTTAGTTTCTAACGCAAATCCATTTTCATAATTTAGTACACTTGTGGACACCAATAGAGCGTAGACACACATACCCTTAAAATGCCTTATAGTGATAATGATCACAGAGATATGTTATAACAATATAAAAGAGGACTCAAATCAACTAGATCGCCGGGATTTGAACATAAGTGGCGTAGTTGGCTTGCGCATATTCAAAATGATGCAGTAATGCGTTTTTCTATATTTGTAACTTGATTGAAACGCAGGTCAACTCCGCCTCTGAGTCTAGTGTTAAGTAAATAAACCATGTATACATCTAGGCCCGCCTTACAACGTTGGCGGTATGACCGCAAACCCACCTATTTATAAAGTTCCCTAACGGGAGTACGTGGACGCCTGTCATGATCTACCTTCCACATTCCAGCCTCTCTAGTCAAATGTTTTTAAACCAAATCTAAATACCTCGACATTATTATATATATATATATATATATATATATATATACAGGTAGTTCAATAAATCCTTAGAATGAAAACCAAGAATTTTCCAAATCATGTTTTTAAATTTATCTTATTCGATATACTCCCCGAGATGCTCAATACACTTTTCCCACCAAGATTTCAGAGCTTTTATACCTCTTAAGTAGAATTCCGCGTCTTTAGACTGAAAATAGGCATTGACAGCAGCCTTAACCTCTTCATTGCTGGAAAACGCTTTCCACCGAGACTATTCTTCAAATGTTCGAAGAGGAAATAATCAGAGGGGGCCAGGTCTGGAGAATAGGAAGGTTGTTCAATAAGTTCGAACCTCAGTTGGGCCAGTTTTGCCGATGCTTACCGGGACTTGTGTGCAGGAGCATTGTCCTGGTGAAACAGGACAACCTTCTTCTGCCAAAGCGGGCCGTTTCACGATGAGTTCTTGCTAAAGGCAGTCCAACAGTCTTGCATAATATTCTCCTGTGATCGTTTTACCGCTCTCAAGGTAGTCGACCAGCATTATTCTACGTTGGTCTAAAAAACTGTAGCCATCACCTTTCCGGTCAATGCCGTTGTCCGCACCCCTCTTCGGAGGTCCTTCATCAGGTGCACACCATTGGCAAGATGCTTCTTGGGTCTCGGGAGTGTAGTGATGGACCCAGCTTTCATCGACGGTCATGAATCTGCGCCAAAAATCCGACGGATTGTTCGACATCTTGGCCAAATTTCGCTGTGTGAAGCGAAAACCGGCGCGTTTTTTTGGCCTTGGTTGAGCAAATGCGGCAGCCATTTTTCTCTGAGCTCTTTCATCTTCAAGTTTTCGTATAGGATAAAATGCACACTACCTTAACTAATTCCTAATGCCTCCGCTATCTCCTTAATGTTCATTCGCTTCTTTGTGCCAACGATTGTTTCGCACTTTCTCTATGTTTTCCTCATCAGTTGCCGTTTTTTGTCCTGGATGTAGTTCATTCTCGGTGCTCCTGCGACCTCTTTTTAACACATTAATCCAGTTGGAAACAGTGGCCAAAACATGGCCGCAGAGTCACCGTGCGTCTCGTCCAACCCAATTTCTACTTGCGTCGCATTCCAACCTTTGAAATAAAAATGCTTGATAACCACTCGAAACTCTTTTCTTCATTTTTAAAAATCACGCCGATACGTTGCACGGGGAAAAG
>QVRM01005683.1:0-32629 GCA_003439945.1 Dermanyssus gallinae | reverse complement strand
AACTACCACTTATAAGCTTTGAGGCAGACAGACTGCAATTATGCAAATATGCATTATGCTACATGTAAGTACATTTTTGGATCCTTGGATTATCTCTAGGTTATCGCCGTATCAATCGATACACCTATAGGGACAACCTTCATACTTTTGGGATGCACAGTAATTCTACGCGCTTACCTTGTAATAACTTGGACAGCTTGCAACAACATTATTAACTTGGATATTTATTCCAGCATGCCAATATAATTATCAAGATCCACAGAAACACTGTAACAGCATGAAAAAACAAAATTACTGGTAACCTTTCAGTCAGCACAAAGTCGTACGCTCCTTGTCGATGATGACCAGCGTAAATCCTGTTTTGTTACATGTCCGTGAGCATATGACGCTTCCTATAAGCCTGAAGCGGGAAGAGACCCTTCTTGCCTTGAAATTTGTTGGAGAAACCTGCGTGTTTTAGTATGCTTTACTGAGTACTGCAGGCTTATTGATGCAGCGGTTATCCGTACTCTCCGTTATTATCTGTTATTATGCGCATGCCGTAAGAAAACGAGGCGGCTCGAGTGTGAACTCGTGTCCTCGATTTGGCTGGTGTCCTTCAACTTCAGATCATCCTAGACGACAGACAACCTCAGGCGACTGAAACCCGTACCCAGTCGCCCCCCGCCGAACATTACGCCGAACGCATCAGGTCTGTCTACCCATTAGGGAGGTCGGCGAACCTCCGCCGGCCTATACATAGATATCTCTCTAGTCCTTGAGTTGGTCAGTGATGATTACAAGTGAGGCCTAATTACAGTCTGTTCGGTTTCGTTGCCCTGCCCGCCCTGTTTTGCTGTCATATCAGATCATAACGACCAACGCAGACGAATGCCGCCACAGTGATGACGGAACTTAATTTAACACAATGTACAATTTGACCTGGCTGTGAGGTTTGCGTCCGTATATGGACAGATACTTCCCCGTCTCGTGCGAGCAATACCCGTCTGTGCGTTCGTGGAGGAGTCGTTTTGTTCATACACAGTCTAGAACGTATGGCTGTCTGCCTCGGCCAGCTGTACGAGGGAGTAGAATCTTCGTACGAACATAATTGCGATGACGTGAATGCAGTAAATAGGTTGCATTACAAAAAAAATGCAATTCGCGCGTGTTTGATGTAAGGTGTTATCCTGACCGAAGCAACTACGGAAACTAGTTACGATCTCTTTTGACTAATTACAGATACCTTGCGGTTCCTTTAAAGAAGGTTGAAATCGAGCCCCTTAATATATTCTAATTAAAAAATCGCCGTTATCTTCCATATATGCCTATAGTATTCAGTAGCATTGCACCTTTTTTTTGTTAACGCTCTGACAACCACATTTTAGACGCTCGTAAATAAGCTAAGTTGCTTGTGGCACGATATCGTCTAAATGCATCTATCGTCATTGCGTTCTCGTACTGGAATTATATAGGCTTTCTACAGCAGAGGTATGTAGCAGCAAGGCAATGACAACCACGTCCAACAAATTCAACTAGCACGGCCAACCTGCTTGTACTACACTAAGAGTTTGATTATTCATAGCCATCGATATCTAGATATTTCTGCTGATGAGCCGTTGAGATAAGTACACAGCTAAACAAATACTGCTATTCAGTACTGGAAGGGAACACAAACGCGGAATAAACCGCTTGATATAAATAATTTGATGAAACATGTTTGCTTTGTAATTTGATTAATAAAATACTGTACACTTTTTTAGACTAAATAATAATAATAATATTTATTAGTATTATTATTATTATTATTATTATTATTATTATTATTATATTATTATTATTATTATTATTATTATTATTATTATTATATTATTATTATTTTATTATTATTATTATTATTATTATTATTATATTATTATTATTATTATTTTTATTATTGTATTTCCCTACAATAGTAGAACCCGAACGTATACCCGCGTGTACCCCCTACCCAATCCATCGAGCCGTTGATAGCGCCGGCTTTTCCCCTGCACACTGCAAATGAGAGTTAGTCACGCAGAAACTAGCCCGCGCTAGTCACCAGTGTTAGTACCATTAATTTTTTCACTCTGCAAGTGTTCAAACACGCCTACAATTAAAAACTTATTTAAGACGTTGTTGTTTTAATTCTGGATCGTTCCCTACAGGCTTGGAATTGCCGGAAGGCATATCTTTTATGCACCAAGTACCACTGTATGGCCCAAATATGTTCAGGAAACTCCTTTTAGCGGGTACACTTAGAAAGGTACACATCATTATTCTTTCAGAGTTGTAGAGTCTCGCATCGTATTATTTACAAATTCGTTTGCTGTACATTGCTTGCCTGCCCGCACAGATCATACTTAATTCAGGGCTGGATTGCTCTACTTGAGGCGCATTTATAGAAGCTATTCCCCACCAAAATATTGAACAAACGGAGCGAAAATTCATCCCGTGCCGAACTTCTCATCTCGGGAGCAATTTTCATTTCGTTTTTTACACTCAAATTTAGCATGGTTTACACTCCTATATCTAACAAAACGGTCGCTTCATGTGTAATAAAGAACACTTCTTAAGCTGGCTGAAACTAGTTGTTGTGAGGTGGTTCCATATCATGCCAATGTTACACGTTAACCACCGGAGCAATCTTAAGCATGAAGAGCCTGAGAGTCACCGCCGTCTTCTGACATTAGCTACCTCCTCGTATAGAGAGACAAGAGTTGCTCGTACTGTTTTGTTCGTGCGCGGGATGAGCTTCACTTCCGTATAATGAATCCTAAGGCCGAAAAAGAGTTAACAAACTCCAACGTTTGGCCGCTCTAACGTGTAATGTCTCTGGCAGACAATCGACCACGCCTCAGTTTCATGGCTTTGGCCTTCCTGGTGTTTGTCCCCAAGTCAGTTTAGAACGAGGATCACCTCTACCATAGGGGTTATGCTTATAGCATCTAGGCCGCGATGAACTCTCGACGAGCCCTCGGGACGGAACGTAACAATACAGTACTTTTCGATCAGAAGCGAGCCTCCTCTCCCAACCTTTTTAGGTAGGACCAAAGCAACTCCGAGCCTGAAGAGGTAGGGAGGAATCCGGGTTTAATTAGTTGTGGGTTCTATACGGGGCACTGCTGGCTGCTAGAGGCGCATGTGCATCGTCTCACAACCACGATATCTTCTGCATGCATCACCACCACAGCTTTACGGTACTCCTGTCGAACGTGACCAACAAGGTCAGCGAGGAGAAGTGTGAACGAGACGCAAATAGTGCTCGGCGGAACTCGATCGCCACTCCTCGATAGAAATTTGAATCCTCTGGCCATCGTGTCATCACCATGCCTGCCCTTGGACAAAAGAGAAGGCCTGGCAACATGATATTAGCATCCGCCCTTTCTTTATAATTAAATTGATGAAATTGCAAGGAGAAACCTCACCGCACACTGCCTCCACACGAAAAAGCAAGTACTGCAGACAATCGTAGACACGGCCGCAGCTTAACGATTGAAGAGAGGATCAGTTGAGAGGCTCTCCGCCTGTCAGTCGGTGAGCGGGTGATTTACCGCACTAGGATATCGCACAATATAGGCTGGGCGCTTTCGTTCTGCTCTTCATAACAGCCGTTGTTCCTCCCTGTCTCTTTTATGTTCATATCAAAGTTTTATGTAGGCATTTTTACAGTCAAAATAGTCCCGCTTACGTCAGGCTTACAAAACGTTATCTTTTTTTTACAGGGCATTAAGTGCAGTAGCAGGCTCGGAAAGGTCACGGGCGTGATCTCCTCTGCCTTAGCCTTTTCCATTTCCCTGCACTTCTCGTCAACCTCTCCAGCAGGCCACAAGTTGAACTCACAGAAAGTTGCACGGGAGGGATAAGAACTGTAGAATTCATCAATGTGTATAGAATATATTGTAATGTCCCGCTTAGATACAACTCTGATCACATTGTTCGTAGAACCAAGGTTTTCCTCGAATCAAATTGTATCCCTTGTTTGTAAATGTTCTGGCTTAGTCTACTCTGCTACTAAAGAGATTTGTCTTAAAGTATGATCCCTATCGTTGACAAGGCTAGGAAGGGTTTGTAGTTATTAAAGAATTGTAAGATATATATATATATATATATATATATATATATATATATATATATATATATATATATATATATATATATATATATATATTATTCAACATAGTGCAAATAAAAAAAATAAACGAAGTGCTGTTCACAATAACATTTTACCAGTTTCCATTCTAGTCGTCTTCGTAACAAGATTAAACTTAAGACCAGGCTCACAAATGCACATGGTAATCTCCGCCTGCATAGGCTATTTCTAAAATACATAAGCAAATTAACGTACCTAGACATCAAATTAAATCTGCACGCAAAATTCGCGCGTTTGAAAATGCTACTTTGCATGGCAATTTTGTGTTTTTTTTTTGCAAAAAATGTGTGTTTGAGCAAAACGCTGAGCCCTCTTTAATTAATGTTTCGGGCTACGGACGCTATGTAGCATTTATTTTTGTGATTTTTTTAAAACCCTTTTTTTTAGTTTACATTTTTGTGCGAGACTTTGCGTTTTTGTGCGAGTTTTTGTGTCATGTTCTTTAATTATCTGTGGGCTTCCAACAACACCGACAGCTTTTAGAAAACTTCACACTACATAGTAATCGTACTTGTCCCTTCTCGCTCTTTTCCCGATACCAAAAAACATTCCATTAGCTTTTAGAACGCATTCGTCTTCCCGATATATTTCAATCAATGTATTCGATCTCCTTTTTTGTCTTAGATGGTTCAATTGTTTTGTTACCTCATCCTGTAAGCCGAATACAATAAGTAGCTATAAAAAGTTGCAGCAAATTTATTCAGCTATCAAATTCAAAAACACTTGATACTAGTGGGACACGAATCGCCTAACATTTGATACCTGGGACACGAATCGTGTGACCTCGAGAATAACTTATACGTTAAGGGTACACGAAATATTTCAATAATACTCTACGTAGAGCCAGGCAATTTTGTGGCGTTATTGATAGTTTAATGAGCTACGGCATCGATTGTCTTTCATAGATGTACCGAGCCATCTTAATTAATAGGCAAATATTCTCCAAGTCTGCCTGAAATGCATTGGTAAGAATTAGTGCAACACATGTTTATTTTATTTATTGTACAACATAAGTTAAACGACGGCGATTACCAAGCTATTTGCCTGCGAGTTTAAATGCGTACTTGATATGTCAGGTTTCTTCCAAACTACGCTTTCCTCTAGGAAAGTAACCATTTCTGTTATGCCTAGTATGTCAACACTTTATAAATGAGCTTCGCAGATGTGCTACACAATTACACTGTATAACTACATCTTTATTCCTACCATATATAGTCCTACCAATACGTACGAACAATAATAAAAAATGTATATATGTTGCATGTTTTGCAATACTGGTCGGTGCAGGTTAGCAGCACCTGCTTGAATGGCACCAACGTACCTAGCAAACCGTCCGCAGATGCACAACCAGATTTAAATATCCAAAAAGCATTGTTTTTTAATTTTGTCTGCAGCTCTGTTGTCAGTACCCAACACTACTTGCTAAATGCTAAGGGCACCTATATGATGTGTAATTAATTGTCAACGTGTCAAGACTTGCGGCTGGCGATCTGCCTGTCTATCTTAACGTTGGTCTTGACAGTGGCCACATGTTGCTCAGATGGCACCCCCTAGCATTGCAAGTCCCTGCAATGCGTGTGATTAGTTCGAGCCGAGTACCAGACCGCTCCGCTAGAGTCACCTTAACTCTGGATCGAGAAGTCCCCGTGTCGTCGAGTACCGGCTAGCTTACGACAAGTGTTCCCAGGCAACGATCACAAAACACGCAGTAAGCCAAACGGTTCGCGCAGCAGGTGGATAAACATTGCCCCCCCCCTGTTGCAGCGTGTGTCTCTCCCTCGTGTTCGGTCACAGCTGGAGGCCGGCTGTCATGAGCTACCCGCCCATGTAGTTGACGCGTTCGTCGTGATCCGCGCTCAGCGCTCAGCAAGTTGAAACGAAGCTGCCTGCCATGGACATGTACAGGTGTATCTCACCCATCTTTCCCAGGCGACAGCCGCACAAGCAGCAGCGGCAGCAGCAGCAACAGCAACAACAGCAACAACAGCGATAGCAAACGCAGTCGGACAGCCGCAGCCGTCTCTGTCGTAATACCGTGATATGGTAAGCGAGTCCAGTCGCTATGCTACAGTGTCGCCGTCGTGGCGGCAGTCCGAACGGCAGCAGAAGCCGTACGAGAGGAAGAGGCTCAGCAATGGCAATTACGTTTTTTGACGTGGCCATTACTTGTAGCTTTGGCTTGTCGTATTCTCTCTCTCGGTGGCTTTCGCTTCTTTGCTTCGCCCTCATCACACACTCTGTTCTCCGCGCCTTCATTCATCGGCTTACTCACTGGTTTAGCCACTGCTTCTGCTCGCTAGTGAGCATCACTTCGATTCGCTTCCCTACGTCGTTGTCATTTTCTTCCCGCTCAGCCTGACTGCAGGTCTTACTTTCCGGTCTCCCAGTATTACCCTTCTTGTGTTCGCTAGTTCTTATTTCGCTGTCATCCAGAATCCCATGGGGTCCTTTTTGTTCTCTCCCTTTCTCGCTCTCTCCCCTTTTCTGGCTCTCTCTCTCTATGTATATATCGCTGTATCCTCTTCCCTATCTAATCTCTTTTTTGTCTATCTTACTTTGGCTTCCGTACGCTCTATGTGTATATTTTTACATATATACTCTTTCTTTCCACCGTTTCCGCATCCTGCAACGCATAACTATGCAAGCGACTTGAGTTCTTGTCTCCGCGACCGACGGTTACCCCTCAGTTTCCCGTGCTCTGTTGCCCCCGTCCAGTCTCCGTCTCTGCCACTGTTCTTTTTCGCCTCTGTTCCTTTTACGGTTACACCTCTCTCTTCCATCTACCTCTTTCACAATCTTTCTTCAAACGACCGCTTGCCGTATTGATGCAACTCATGCTCCCCCCATTCCCTCTCATTTCGGGGTCCGCAACAGGACAAAACCTCCCAACCCCGCGTAGCCAGCAGGTAGCGGCAGCAACCATTTCCAATTCCGCGTGGTCGCCGTCGCTCACCTAGCCATGCCTCGAGCGATATCCAAAACAAAACGAGTTTCGTTTTTATGCAACTCTACACACCGATCTCCATCGCGTAACTTGCACCGCTTGCTGTCCTCACCCACCACCGCCACCCCGGTCTACCCCGTGCCCAGCTATGTAAGCATTGTCTTTCTGCCCTGCTTGAGCAGCCTCTTGCGCCTTGTCCCGCCGAAACGTAGCCTTTATTTCGTCGTTATGATCCCGTGGTTGTTCATCCTTTACGTCGTCGTTGGTACCGTCTTTTATTTGTTTAAGGGATTTTAGAGAGAAACAAGGAAGGCGAGCTGTAAAGTAAGAGTGCTCGTACTTTTCGAAACTCATAGTAAACCAACCACGCGCTAAATTGTACGGAGGCGAGTCGGTTTGTGAATGAGCCTCATATATGGTAAATGAAGGGACAGCTGGTCATCAGAACATAGGAAAAGGCCAGATCTCGGCTCTCTCTCTATTTTTAAAAACATTTTTTTTCTGAGGGACAATGCAGCTTGCGCACATCTACCACCGAGGTGTTGTCGACCGGTCGTATGATACTCAACATTTTTTATGTTTTTAGATAGACCTGTGTTCTACTGCGTGCACAAGTGTTTGTTTAATTGAAATTCAATGATCCGCTGATTCGGACAAAAAGGCCCAAGCGGGCTTTCAGAAAAACCGACTTGATACAGGCCAACGTTCCAGAAGAAAGGGAAGCACGAAGATTGTCGTGGATGAGAAATGTGAAACGGATATGGGCACAATTAAAAAACATTCGGTTCACGAATTAACATTAAGGACAGCCAGAATTATTTGAAGGACTGAAAGAAGAGAAATTAGCAACAATTGTGAGGCTTGATTACGTGAGGCTGGAAAATGAGCGAGATGATTGCACGCCTCGAGGGTGCTAATAGCCTCAAAGTACGATTAAATCGGAGTGCCGTAAGAGAAGGTCCTAAGGAGATAACACATTAGGATACACTGCTTGCTCCCTTGCAACATAGGCGAAGAGCACGTGAGAACGATACTTGATTGCTGCACCGTAAAATGTAAACTTTTGTTGTGCTTTTTATAAACGAGAATAAGGAAATGTAGTTTATAAGCGGTTGCGGATCAGCGGCCGTTGAGAGTCAGCGGCAATGCTGCAACATGGCTCTTGGGGACACCTTGAATATCCCAACATATACTTGGTGCGTTGACGAAATAATGCATCACGGCGATTCCAACTCCGTAGGATACGGAGGATAGTCCAAGTGTGCTTGCTAAATGAATGATAAAAATTATTACTTTTTTAAAGTTGCCTGTGGCACAATATTGTCTAGATGCCTCTATCGTCATCGCGCTCTCGTACTGGATTTATATTGACTGCCTCTAGGAGAGGTAGCATGTAGCAGCAGGGCAATGACAACTATGTTCAACAAATACAGCCAGCAAGGCCGGGGCTCGAACTTGCGATTGATTTGCTAATCATGGTTACCGTGGCAACGCCCTGTTTCGAACGGTACGTTAGCCGCCTAAGCCACCGCCGCTACAAAACTACAAATTATTGTTGTTAAAGAAGGACGCACACTCACGCTGTTTGTATGAAAGGAAGAAAAGGCCTCGATAATCAACCTTACAGTTGTATAAGGGAAGGTGGTGGACCGAATCAGCAAATGAAAAGTTCTCGAGGACGTCGAGTCCCAGGCCGACCACAAATGCTTTATTGAAGCAGCAGTAGTTTTCCTCGGAGAACATAGTTAAGATAATGCTTGCCTCCGATGACAGGTGGCAGACAAAAGTAAGCCACTTTGCCTGAGAGGTCATAACCAAGAAAGAACTCGACAAACGGAGGAGGGAGGCTTAAACGGATCCTACCTTACCACCAAGGAAGTAGAGGCCAACCAGCATGAATCAAAAACATTATCAAACGAGATATTCCGGACATGTTTGGGCTAAAAATGCCATAATGAGATTTCTGTGGGTTTTACACATGGACCTAAACAACACGTCGTATACTGTCTGCCAATAAGAGATTGGTGTGCGTGAATGCATTTTTTTTTCAATAAAAAACGCTTTAAAATAAATAATCAAAAGTAAATCTCATATAAAATCAAATATGTTTTCTCCTGTTTCTAACAAAAGATTCGGTTCAGCGATCTCATGGCCTTGTTTGCCTACCAAAGTCGAATTGTTACTACGATTGTACCGGTCATATCAAAACCAAAAATCGGCCGACAAGTATTCCAAGCCATGTTTGATGTACAGAGTATGATTGCTTAAAACTAGAAACCATTCTTCTTCCTTCTATAATTAGACTCGAATTCAAATAAACCAAAGTTTTAATTACATTTATTGTCGATCCGCTGTTTACTTATAGTATGTATTACTGTATCAAATAAGTCCCTGAATAAGCGTGGTTGCGTTCCTGCGTGGAAGTAGCAGTTCAGTTGTGTGTGTGTGTTGCAAATGGAGCGTACAAGCCATAAAAAGTAAAGCGTGAAAAGCTTTTTCCGGTAACTTGTCTTGAATTTTATTCAAGCTGAACACTACGATCAGGAGTAATTTTACCGGTGAACAGGCAGGAAAACTTGTAAAAGGGCACTACATGCACAAATCAGCATAGTACAAGTGCACAGACACGGGAAAAACGGCTCGACTTTTCGTTTATTTAGACGCGCGTCTCAATCAGACATGTAGCAATGATAGAGTTAAAAAGACGACAAGTAAAATGTTGCACGGCATAGTTGCTCGATTACAGCGTATCGTAGTAAGCCTGCGAAAAGGAAGTGACTTCCTAGAGCAACCGCGTGCTCCTCTGCTCGAAGCACTCGAATGAAAAACAACTCGAGAGTATGCCCTGACCCCGTGGTATCGTTGAGGCGGAATTTCGTCAGCAGAAGAATGGGCTGCAGGCCGGCTAGCTAAGACCTTCTTAGTTTAGCTTCTGTAATTAATGGCTAGGTATTTTTTTGAAGTAACAGCAGCGACACGTACTCCTGTAGCAACAGAACTGTTATATATCAGTGGCAATAATATCGTAAACAGTAATAATAATAATAATAATAATAATAATAATAATAATAATAATAATAATAATAACTATACGTTTATATGAAACAGCCTGTTCTCCATAGATAGTTGATCCGTGTGTTTAAGTTCCTTTGATAAAAAGTGCCTTTCAGATTCAGCCGACCTCTGAGAACTGAGGCAGCAAAGCCCTTTGGAAAACTAATCTAGTTGCTGCTACTGCGAAGGCTTATCCAGGTACCACAAGGTAGACGGCATTCGTTAAATTTGAATTTCGCATCGAACGAAGCGCGCTTGTAATTTCCGTGCATATCTACGTTCGTCTCCTCACTAGGCAACGATCATCCGCCGTCAATTACGTAACTGCACAACATTTGGCAGACAGACTGCGTAGCCCTACCGATTCGAGGAATATTTTGCCACGAATTCAGATTCATGACTTGCGACCATTATTATGCGAAGATAGACTTTCCAGCATGCTCACAGCACTGGCTGTGGTCGTGTGAGCCACGAGAGCGTACTTACCTGCTTGTCCCAACCGGGTCTCTCGTACTCGGGATACGAGACAGCGTCGAAGGTGAACGCATTGGCGACTGAAAGCAGTACTTACATACATGGGTGCATAACGAGCGAGCCCTCCATGACATGTACTTAATGCACACCACGGCAAGCGGTGGCGCGATATATACGGCGGGCCGTCAGTTTAAAGGCATCTATCTGTATGCTCGAGCGCCATAGCTGGCAACCAGTCGAAGCAATCAGTCGCCGCAACTATGCATAAATGCGAGCCCGGCTCGTGGGATCAACGCACGTCTTCTTACTGGCCTTACGTTGAGCTAACAAATAGATAGATATATAAACAGA
Organism: Dermanyssus gallinae; assembly: GCA_003439945.1. Classification (NCBI taxonomy): domain Eukaryota; kingdom Metazoa; phylum Arthropoda; class Arachnida; order Mesostigmata; family Dermanyssidae; genus Dermanyssus; species Dermanyssus gallinae. The sequence continues at coordinate 21,656 of QVRM01005683.1, read as the reverse complement.
CAGAAGGGCAGTTAAATACCCAGTCACCCTGCTGCCATTATTGCTACGAACAATTAGAACGTCGACGCTTATTACATGTAAATATATATATATATATATATATATATATATATATATATATATATATATATATATGTATATATATAATATCACTAGCATTTATTAAGAATACAGATGGAACAACAATTGTCTCCTGAGAACGTGTGCACTGGGAATATTACTCTATCTCGTATAGAGTGGGTTGGGACCACTTCAGCAGCGTGCCGCGGACGGACGCCGCGTTCCCGCGTTGGACGTCGAGGTCAAGGCGCTGTTACAAGAAAGCCGCAGATCTCTTGTCTCCGGTTGCAAGGTTTAGCTGCTCGCCGACTCTGTGGAGGAGTTTGCGAGTGAGGCTGCCTGGGCCGCCCAAGGTCTCGAACGCTAGCGGTTGAAATTCATGTGGGTACCCTATTGAAGCATATTTTGCGAGCTTCCTTGTCTCGGCTAGATTACCAGCGTAACCTGCTGAGGCCGCCCCGCCACCGACCATTGAAGGTGCTAATGAGTCGGTAACTGTGGCGTCCCAGACAAGCATCCTGCCCCGGCTGAAGGGGGTTAGAGTCATCTCGTCCGGGCGTTTGCCGTCGTCGGCGGAAGGACCCTGGGGCTCTAGAATACAGGGAGATCCGCTAGATCGGAGCGCTCAGCTAAAAGTGTCGTTAATACTGGCATGTCTGGCACGCCGTCCTGCACTCATGACGCACGACAACCCATGATGGACTAACTTGTCAACAGGTTGACCAGCATTGGTGAGGAGTTACAAGATCAGAGCCGAGCCGAAGTCCTGCTTCGATTCGAGTAGTTTCGTCGTCCAAGAGGGTGCCCAGTGGGGCGCTTGGAAGCGCATGCAGCCAGGCCCCGGATTCCTTAGCGGCGACCGCCCGAAGACGAGCCTTTACGGCGTCGTCAGTGGCGTCCGCGAGTAAGCCGCAATATACATTTTCGTACAACAACGCGCTCCAGTCGTGTTGGCTTCGAGGATTATCCGGGGCGCCGCTGCAAATTATCCTTAACTCCTCTTGAAGGCGTTTTGTGAGGTCCTTGTACTGAACAGCGCCGGCTTTGTCTAGAAGTGCAATGACCTTGTTCTCAGATCGAACAAGAGAGGAGACAATAGCTGGGCCAGCCGAGACAAGTGGATCCGGGATCTCCAAGCCTCCCTTGGAAATCGGTAGTTGCGCCTGCTTTCGAGCGGGGGTGCCAGCGAAAAATTAAGGAGGGTGTTCAGCGTTAACTCGTTCAATGGACGAAGGTCGTCCAATCGCCCTGTAAGATTAGCTCCTCAAAGAAGGTGGTTGACCCTAGTGGCTGAGAACGACGAGCGAAGTAAAAAGCGATCGGGGTGAGGTTGTTAGCGACGTCCTTAAAGATACGAAGATATGAGATCGTCCGGGAGAACCAGGTGAGAAGAGTAACAATACGCTTGATGGACATGGTGTGCCAACTGGGGGCAGTTGTGCCCCGACCGCCTTTAACAAGTGATCCCGTCTTACAGAGTTGAAGGCATTCCTAAAATCCAGCTTTACGAAAACCCCAGGTAGTGAGCGTGAATCGACAAAAGCTCGGGCGGCATGCACGGCGGCTTCGGCCCCGGCTTGTGCCGCAAAGCCAAGCTGGTGGGGACCAATCGCCTCGCGGATCCTATCTCTGGTTCTATTACAAGCAATCTTTGCGGCTAGCCTGCGCAGGGTGGATGAGCACGCAATTGGCCTCACTGACCCGTCTTTCTTCTGTAAGGCAAAAAGCCTGGCTTCAAAGATTATAGGTTGCAGTTGAGGTGGAGGGACGCCCCACAAAAACAAATCTACGATTTTGGCCAATGCGGCTGCCAACCGACCGGCTGTGTCCCCCAATGTCGAAGAGAGTAGGTCTATTAGCAGTCGTGGTTATTATATATATATATATATATATATATATATATATATATATATATATAAGACGACGGTCAGAGAAACCTTCCAGATGAAGGTGAAACAAAATCGGCGCTTGCAGAGCAAATCATAACGAAGAAAACGCAGGGGTCTTTGGGCCTATGTTAATCAAGCTAAAAGCTAGGAGCCAGTACAAAAAAAAACTACACAAAGCTTGAAATGGAAATACAAGAAAGAAACTGACACAATTCGACGTGAAGACATAACGGTGACAGCCAAAAAAGTAAACCTAAACAATAGGCAAGAAAGGGTGCTGAAATACAACATAACCAAGGGAAAATAAGATATGTAAGCCGTAATAGAAAAAAAATCAATAGAAGCAATAACTGAAGGCGACAAGGCGTTGGAACGACTCCCTCATTTTCGTATTTCGGCGGCTCAAATCGGTCTGAAATTGTGTGGGTTATAACCGGCAATTTATTATCTCCAATATTGGAACAGCTAATTTTTGTGTCGGTTTCGTATTACGGACAAAAGCGCACAACAACAAAGCAGATGGTGAGAACATGAACGCAACAAAATATATATGTAATGAGTTGAAAATACGAATTAGGTTGGCCAGAGTGTCGAGCTTATATTCCATTTTCAGTTAGAAAAGAAATAACGTTTCTAAAATAGTTAGAAAAAAACAAACATCTAAAGCGGAACGTCTAAAGCGTACCGCCTGGTGTAATATATTATACCATCATAATGCGATCTTTTTCGGAACTTTCGGTCGTTTCCTTTGCCTAGCTTAATTGACTTGAAATTCCCAAAAGGAGTTGCCTCCAGCAAATGTATTATTTGTACCCTTTGTACCCCTGCGTACAACAGCAAGTAAATTAACACAATTAAGCTATGGATTTATTTTTCGAAGTCAAATGCATTTTGATACATTGCCACTATAGCTGTGACAGAAAAGTTTTATATAAATAGCAAGCGTATGAGGATCATGCCTCTCTTATTAAGCATAGTGATTACATTGCTTGTTCCAAGTGATTGTATAAATGTATGATGTATGAATTAAATGTCACACCAAAATAACAAACTCTCTGTGAATATATTGTCGCATTGACTCGACTATGAAACAGAATATACTGCAGTGCGTCATAATAGTTATGCATCAGTCGAACAGGCAGATGACAAGTGCGGCAAGCAAATGGAGTTCACAAGAGAAGTCCAAATTGTTTTTCGGACTGACTATCAGCTAACCTTTAACGTCCATGAAACCCCTCTCGCATTGCTTGATAAGACGGAATGCAATTAGTACAAAAGGAGTAGAACGGTGAGGATCGAATCACTAGGTTTGTAGCGGTTCTTGATATCATACGCGCGAATCGAAATAAGGAAACGGTAAGCGCAACTATGGCGGACCTGTGCAGGTTGAAAACAACTAAATAAAATGTGTTATTATTGCTGTTAATTATATGACTACATCATTATTACTTATCTCACCTATTTTTAAATAACGAGAGCAACTGTTTGGAGTCGCTCGCCCTAGATTTGCACCTATGCTACTTGTTACATGCAAAACAGTGGCCCCACATGATTTTACTTGGTATCACCTTGCATCATGGTGTCAATTGTCATGCAGAACTAGGAACGGGTGCAGACTCGTAGCCTCGCCACGTACAAGTACGTTTCACAGCTTTACCAATAGACAGCTCGTCATGTAGTATTTCGGTAGCAGGCAGGGGCTTCTCCAACTATGCGAGCTTTTTTAGGCCGTTGCCCTAAGGGTCGCTATGGCCACAAGCTCGTTTCGAGCGGGAATATCGCTGAAATGGACCAATGAAAGGAAGAGATCGTACGAAACCGAGAGGGCTTTTATGAAAACGCACGTAGTATATTATATATATATATATATATATATATATATATATATCACTGCAGTGTAATGGTGCCTTGATGTAAAACTCGCCACAACACGCGCCGTTCGAGCACGCACACGATGGAAAACTGGGCCTGGGGGTTTCTATACGGCAGAACGCCCGGCTGAGGAAGTTAGCCGTAAAACGCACATAAAGCGTGCTACGCCTGGCCAGTCGAGTCTCGTCCAGCCGAGGCAGCGGCAGCAGCAGCAGCAAGCTTGGTCGTCGGGATGCCGTTCATGGCCGTCGAGAACATTAAACGGCTCTGTAACAGCGGGCAGGCGCTGTTCATCAGCGGGCGGGCGGGGGGGCGGGCGCGCGCGTCAGGGCGCCGTGTGAGCTATGTCCTTGGCCCCCGTTCACTTGGTCACCACCACTGGTTGAGCAAGCCGGCCAACGTCTATGGCTGGCGTATGCTGTAGACGGCGAGTCGAAGCCATTGTGGTGGACGAAACGCCCATCCGTGCGATGGCCGTTGGCTGGGTTCCTCGCGCGGGAATGCTTTGCCTGCGTTACGGCAGCAAACAGGCCGGCGGTTACCGGCGTGCGGAGATCGTTGGCGGCGATATGGCTCGGTATGGGCCAAGGACGAGGGCGCGAAGAAGGAGAATGGGCGGGGAGGGGGGGAGGGAAAGAAGAGGAGAAAAAGGCTCAGAGACGGGTGGGAAGTTGACGGTGCAAAACCTGTTCGAACTCGACCAGGGCCAGAGCAAACGACCTATCTAACTATCAATGGACAGACGGACAATCGGACCGTCAAAGACATACGACATTTCTGCTGCTGCTGCTGCTTCTACCCGCGCCATGGTTCAGTCGCCACCACCCCCGCTATGGTCCCGCCGTCATCAGCCCCGCTATGGTCCGTTGCCGCCGCCACCACCACCGATCACAATGACGGATAGAGAAATCCCGTTCGTTGATGTCACCAGCCAAAAGAACGCGACACGGCAACTACGGAAGCAACGTGGCAGCGTGCCGCATCAACGCGCGTTGCGGACATTACTACAACAATGATGGCGACAACGACTACGAAAAAGCGGGAAAACATACAGAGAAAGAAAACATCTAGAAAAAGATGAGCAGATAGACGCTTCATGCGGGGAAGAGAGGCAGGCAGGAAGCCCGAAAAGGAGTGGGGTACAGCCGGTTTGAATGCTCTCTGTCTGCATTGAGGAACGATCTGACAGAGTTTTTGCTTGTTAGTTACTTATACTTAGAACAAGGCAATAATAATAATAATAATAGTAATAATAATAATAATAATAATAATAATAATAATAATAATAATAATAATAATAATAATAATAATAATAATAATATGCAGCCTTACGGTCCTGCAGAAGACGGTTCGTCTTGCTTACGCTGTTAGCAACAGCTTGACTGACGTCAATTGGAGACATAACCCCGTTGGCTATGTATGCGTGTCGCCGATCTGGCGAAGCGACCCTGACAGGGCCTGACGGACCGCTACATCTGAGCCTGACTGACGCCGCAGAAGTGAGAAGCTTGCTCAATGAACGCCGACGACATCTTCTGTCCTGGCCTGCCTTGTCTTCGGCCTGTGAGCGCGTCAAACAGGTGACGTCGTCGTCGTCGTCGTCGTTGCGAACCCGCATCGTCTATCGCTGGCACAGAGCCAACCGCCCTATGCCCCTCTCTTTCGTTCTCTTTATTTCTGTCTCTCTCTCTCTCTCTCTCTCTGGCTCAGTTGCTTCTGTTCCTTTCGCTTGCCTGCCAACATATAGCCGCGTACCTCCCTGATCATCGGGGTCGTCAGCCGCGGCTCCGACGGCGTCGTCTGCGTAATACACGCGGCAACGCCGGAGGCACTCATTTCGACAGAGGCGACATTGATGAAGTGCAATTAGGATGCACCTTGATTAGGCACTCGTCCTTGACGAAGCAAAGTTCCCTTTTCTACTCGGCGGAACGTCGGAAATAGCCAACAGTCAATGGTGTGGAGTCTTTGCAGAAAGCATATAATGACAGGTGAAATGTCGCCGCCGCTCTTAGAGGTTTATCAACGATTCCCGTTGTCATTTACTCATACGCTAAGTAGTGTTCGTATAACTGTTGCTAAAATGACTACCATTCTAATTAGCGTTTTGTTTTTGTCGCTGCTCCATAATTCCGTTTTCTAAAGATAGTGAAATAGTTTTTTTTTATCACTGTTGGTAATTATTTCTCCTTTTGTCCTTACATCTGATGGCCGTTCGTACTACTACTACTTCTACAAGGCGAACGCGGCAAGTGCAAAGACAGCAGTGGTCGTTTTACCCATTGCTAAGCCTTGAAATAGAAGAATCGAGCAGGTACGGGAGAGTCTAAACAACAATTGGGTAGCGGCGGTGGCTTAGGCGGCTAACGCACCGTTCAAAACGGGGCGTTGCCATGGCAACCAGTGTTGGCAAAACAATCGCAAGTTTAAACCCCGGCCTTGGTGGTTGTATTTGTTGGACGTGGTTATTATTGCCCTGCTGCTACATACCTCTGCTGAAGATAGTCTATATAAATCCAGTACGAGAACGCGATGACGATAGATGCATTTAGACGATATCGTGTCACAGGCAACTTAGCCCATTGTGAGAGTCTAAAATGTGGTTATCAGAGCGTTGAAGAGAAAAACAAGACCAGACACTCGGTTGTGCTCCCCCCTGTGCTGAGTAGGTATGCTATGATTCAGAAGCTACTGAGTCCTTTCTTATCTTAGATAAGACCCTGTCCATGTAAAATGTACCGTTTATCAGGAACAATGGCGCACGTTGTCGTTGCATGCAGCATCGATTTGCAAGGTTTGTGAGAAAAACAGCAGTGTGCACGCTTTAACCAGATTCAAAGACTCATATAGCGCTGCAAAAAGGAACGTGATTATACCTGCTATATACTGCTCGACTACAAAGTGAAACAGTGACTTCAATAGAAGGATAAATAAAAAACTATACTGTTGTACTTATAAAGTCGTATATTTAGCTCTAAATGTTTGCATATGTTGTGCTAATACCGGACTACCAAAAATATATTCTCTCTATAAAATTCTCAGATATCATTATATAAGAATAAATGTCATTTATATATAAAGCAGCTAAATTGCTGGTTTTGCGTTTAGTGATCAAACGTCTAGCTTGGCAGTAGTCTTAATTACTCCTTGTTTTGAGGAAGCATCGCGGAGTCCGCTGCTCTGCGAACAGCAAGTGCCGATCATTTGAGTTCGTACAAACCTGTCCCTTTCCTGCGTGTACAACAGATGTTATTTCTCATATGTTATCGTAGATTAACGGCATACATAGCTAACAAGTTGGCGCGTTTACTGAAATCACGCAAAGGCGCACTTTGTTTTAATATAGATTAACTGGTAAAATGCACTATGCACACCGGGCGTCGCTTTAAAGGTCGCGCTAGTGTGGCACTTGTAAACCCACTAAAATCCAGTCTTTCTCTTTTCCCCTTGTCGGGGGTGGCCGAAGTACTACTATCTTGTCGAGATTACTTCACCTGGCGACTTGAACTGAGGCTGCTCTATTTTGTGCAGCGGTTATTCTCGCTTAAAAATGCTCTGCAAATAGTCATAGCATACACCAGGATTAAGGGAGGAGCGCCTCTAAAAGGACTTAGCATGTCAGGGGTTTCACAGTCGTAGATTCCAGGACAGCAGTAGCTCTCGCTCAGTAGTTAAAAAAGGCGCAATATGCGTAGCAGTATCTTGATTTCTCAACCTCTCCAGGGTTGTACAAACGGTATTAGGGCAAGTAAATTGCTGGTTCCATTTGTTTAGGGTATATGTTTTGCTGAATTGTATCCTATTTGTCCATACGGTAATTGAGGAGTTTCTTGAGGCCAGTTCTTTTACTTGTAGGTCCCAGGGAATCTGTCTAGAAGTGACTATCGGCCGAATAACTCCCGGTGCCCTCTCTTAGCATCACGCTGTATGCCGCAATCCTGTGGGAACGCACGACTGTCAGAGTTACATGCCGCCTCTTCAAAAAGACCTAAACAGCTATGGCGCTCAACATCGCACAGGCATAAAACAGGACTCTACTTGGGAGGAACGAATTTCCTTTGAAGGAATGCTATGAGAGCGCATTTACCTAAACGCAAAAATACAGAAGCTGCATCGTTACAATGTAATATGGTCGTTGTAGCAACGGTTTTAATTGAGACAGATTAGACAGAATTAAAAAATAACAAAAACCCCTTAGAAAAGATACATTAGTTTTACCAAAAAAACAGGATACAACACTTCATCTCGTTTAATTCGAAGTTTGTACCATTTAGTAATTAACGTGTCTCCTTCATGCACCTCTGTCGCCAGAATTCGCGTTACACGAATATTTTTCCAGCGAATGGTGAGGATGCTTTCTTGCTTTAGGGACCCATAATAAAAGAGAGGAATTGTTAAGTGAAATTTTAACAGCAACTGATACGTTCCTGTTTGTAAGACAATACTTAAACAATTCTAAACAGGAGTGACGAATCTAAACGTCGCAGCACGGACCACAATCGCCTCATCTTTTTTTTCTATTTAATGTGAAGGCTAAAAGGTGCAAGTTTGTAGCACCTTACGTCTATCCCTACCTTCTGATTCAGTGAAGGTAATCTGAAATTACTGTACCATTTCGAGTAAGAACTATTCCGAGGGAAAGCATATAGCGTAGAGCCACAATGTTTGCGACACGTAGCATAGGGGCAAATGCCGAAGCTTGCTTTGCGACTAACCCGGTAATTACTAATAAAAGTATTATTATTATTATTATTATTATTATTATTATTATTATTATTATTATTATTATTATTATTATTATTATTTTAGACATCTTTCTAACACGTACCTCCACTGTGTGTATACATTTAGCATTGTGCCCGAGTGGGTCCATTTATACCACTGATCCCATTAAGCAAATTGGAAGATGACAACGGAGTCCTAAGAGAACTACAAAGGACCTCTATTAATTGCAACCTATGCGTTTTTGTGACCATGGAGTCTATGTGTTACTAACAGCTAGCCCTTGCAGGCATACACAGATACATATGTGTGCACTTGTACACGTATGCATACCTTTTGTGGGCTGATATGGAAATCCGCTGACCTCTGCCATAAAAGTGACTTGAACAATTTGGATATTCTAGCTATTTTGAATTAGAAATTCGTATAACCAGCCTACTAATAGCAACTCGCCGAATTAGTACAACGACTAAATGCGGTCAAAAGTAACGTTAATTTCGGCTACAATTTAATACTAGCAAATATAAAGTGTATTTCTCTCTGTATTTTCTCTGGCTTGCCTCCAGCGAAAGCGAATGTATACGAAAGTTTGCCAGTTAATTTATGAATTCGGAAAAAAAATCCTTTTTAAATATCATTTACCAATCGATAGACAATTCCATTCCTCTTTTCTTATAAACGCCACGATATGTATAAAGTGGAAAGTGCCTTCTTTTAGCAATCGGGATTGTAGTGAAAGTTTTTCTTCCTAGCAATGTCGAATGAGAGTAGTCAAAAGGTACAAGGCCGAGAAATTTGATAGGTGCTTAATTGGACATTAACAAAGTTCCCTCATAAGTTTCAGTCTTGGAAAGTTGTTCCAGCAGTAGGTAGAACATATATATTGCTGAAAGCAAATCATCCATATTTTTCTTGATATCATTGTCAATTAAGTGCTGATATTAAACGTCCGCACAATTTGTTTCCATGAGCCTAAAGCGAGTGTTGCCAACTGCACAAAATAACCTGAATATTATATTGAGGCTGCTTGGGCTGACTGATTCCCGCATGATCAGATTTGATCTGTTAATATTTCAAGGGTTCATGTTCGGCAATACGCAAGTTTCATGTTCAGGCACACAGTTATGCTAACCATGAACGGAGTTTAGTGAAAGCCAGAATATAGTCACGAGCGATTTCTTTGCGTAGCAGCCCTTTATCGGTCTGTTCCATGAGTTTAGTTCTGTGAGACGAAGCGTTGTTTTATATAACCGTTGTTCTGTAACTTTCTCCCGGAAAATGTAACCGTCCAGTACTAGGTATTTGACAAATGTGCGTTCGCTGCACAACGTAGTGGGGCATTCCGCGAAAGATTTAAGACCTGTTTATTCGATCTTATACGACTTATACGATCGAAGGCGCAAGAATCTCGTGCGTAGACAGTACGAGATGATTTGGGTTATTTTAACTATGAACATAGTTATAGGGGTTTGTAAATCTAATTTCTTCAGGTCACCTTGTAGCATTATTGCCGCTGTAGCTTCTGACCACTTTTCTTCCAAATGCCGTGTGAATGTTAGTCGAGGTATCAGTGTTAGCCTCTCTATATAAGTATTTCATGTTTCTGTCACCGACTGCGTACCGTCTTCCGCGACTGATGTGTAGGTCTTAGGTTTTTGCTACAATTATGGTAAGTTTGTCCTGCTTGCACCACGCAATAGTTTCTTTCAGGTAGAGCTTTAGATAAGATCTGCACTAGCCACCATTGCAAGATCATTAGCATAAAATGTATGCGTGGTGTATGGGATCCGTGTAATGCGTGGTTTATGAAATCATTTTCTGACGACAGAGACAATATTTTAAAAAGTCTAATCAGCTTGGGCACTCTTCCGTATCTCGTAAAAGTTAGATATCTAATTCTATTGGAATCCATACGTGCGGATCTCGAAAAATTGTTTAATACCACGCAAATAAATACCACACGTACTTAATTCAATTATATATATATATATATATATATATATATATATATATGAGATTGTTAGTTTATCCTAACTCTTCGCTTACCATACCACACACTACTCCCTACAGCACTGTGAGGACACAAAGATGACGACAAAAATAGGCAAGCTGTCACCGGGCCCTCGGATACAGCCGGGAATTTCGGTTCTAATTGAGTTGAACATCAAAGAAGCGCTTGATGGTCATAGAACTACCAAAGGCTACCTCTCCATCGGACTTCGCGTCGCATCTCAAATGATTTCGCAAATTGTTCTAGATTTATAATAAAGTTGGTTCTCCGTTTGACCACTAAAATCGCTTAAATAGCACACACCCGGTGTTGTGCTATCGCAGGGTCGCCCTATAGGCCGCACAGCGTGCGACTGCGCGCCATACATACGTTAAATATACGACCGTTAAGAAAGCTGCTTTTTCGCCGTTTGTGTGTGTGTTTCGTCATTTATCTCGTCCCGGGCGGAGACCCGTTCAAGAAACTTTTTCATCGTCGTCGTCGCCGTCGCCATCGGTGTTGTCGCCGATTGACCTCGGCTGCCTTCACCACACATACGAACAACACGAACGATGCGGGAGGAAAGTGAAAGAGAAGGGTAAAAGCGTATGTGTGTCGTTTGTAGCGGTTGGCTAGCTTGTGTGTGCGTGTGCGCGTCGAGCTGGGCAGGCGATTCGAGGGAGTCGCAGGAACGTTGAAGGAACGTCGCAGATCGGCGAAAGAAGGAGTTGCCGCGACAACAACAACAACAGCAGCAACGTTATTGCAACTGCCCTCATTGGTTCATTATAGGGCCCCTACGTACAGACTGAGAGAAACGGGCTCCGTACGTTGCTGTTGTTGCGCTGCGGTGTGGCACTTCTGCTACCTAAAACTGGTCGCACATAGCACCACCATCCGCGTTTGCACGTTGCAACGGCGCTCGGCTTAGACACCACAGAGGCTGCGACAGGGGCTGCGAAGTGGACTGAGGGGCGTGGGGGGAAAGGGGACGAACACAGAGATCATGGGGTCTTGTCAGGGCAGTGCTGCCCCATTCGCCCGAATGCGCCCGCGCATCGGCCCGGTCAAGCAGGCCTTTTGCGGGGCGTTTCCATCTGCCCCCGTCTCCGCCTTGCCCTCAAACCAGCCTCTATCTCTCTGCCTCATCTCCTCTTACTCAAGCTCTGCTGCGTTGTTGTGTGGGTTTCATTGGCCCGAATTGCTCGCCCATTTTGAGCCCCAATACCTCCCCCCGCCCCCGCCTGCGACCCAATACCCCGCCCTTCTACTAGCTCTTCCTGCTACACTTCTTTTCCTTTCTTTTTCATCCCTATGCTCTGTTTGCGCTACCCAGCAGAGCCCACATTCCCCTCTACCTCACGTCATTCCCTGCCGTCGTACCCCACATGCACGCGTCCCTTCACACGAAAGCACGAACGCGTGAGCATGAGGGGCGGCAGACATAGCAAGGCTGTGACGGATGTGAGCGTGCTGCATGCACCGCTGTTTGTCTGCTGATCTCTGCGTTGTCCCGCCGGCTCGAATGGCCAGCCGGCCAGCGTGCCTGCCAGCCGATGGCAGGGCAGGCGTCGCCTGATCGATTGATGTTACTCGGACAACCCCATCCCCCCAGCAGCAGCAGCAGCAGCAGCGAACGGCGGTCGAGACGAAGAACGCATCAGCACTGGTGCCAGCAGCAGCAGCACTAGTAGTTGCTGCTGCTACGCCGGCTGTTGCACACGAGCTACGCACCGTCGGCAAAACTCTGTTGCGTTTTTCATTGCCTTGAAACGTCCCCCCTCTACCCATCACCCGCCCAATTCAAAAGTTGTCGCGCCGCCGACTGTGTGTCCGTCGCAGCCCCACGCAAATGAACTAACTAACCGCTGATATTAATATCGCAAAGTTAGCTAAATTGAATTGGTACTGCGATACTTACGCTAGTACTGCTACTGAATATACAGTTAGCTATGTGTGTATTTGCTAAAAGCGTTTAGAAACACGTCGCCGTGATTTTCATGAGGTAAGGTATTTAGAGTCTTTCTGCAGTCAACTACTGATTTTGGTGTATCCAATTATCAATATGCTGGTGGAATTAATATAGCACCGCACGCATGTTGATAGTTTGGATTTTTGCAAGGGAATTAATTAAAATTTATTTATTGTTGATTAAAATGTATTCTTTTTCGTCCGTTCTTTTCTGTCTACAAAGGATGACACCAATTGGTTTCTATTGTTATGGCCTCTCGTCTGCTCGTTTCGCGGTCTCTCTCTGGGGAAAACGTCTTTCTGGGGATACTTAGCACTAGGAATTTAAAGATAGTAGATTCACAAATACAGAGGTGTTGTGTCAGGGTTGTTAACTTGTAAACGTTTTCCGTCGAGTTAAGCGGATTAACACAAATTTAACAGTGGCTGATTTAGCGTCGCCGCTATTATACATAATCTTACAATATAACAACGTAAGAAGTACTATATAAATGTAACTCGCAGTGCTCACTGTAGACACAAGACTCGTTAAGTAAGCTTAATGAAGTTTTGTCTTCGTTCTAATGCACTGGGCAGTTTATTGCCGGATTAAGATGGAGAACGCAACAAAGACATACATCGTCTAACACAGTCTCTGCGCTGGACTACAGCGCACTTGAGTGAATCTGCCGTTTGTGACTAATTAATCACGGAATTAAAAAGAGGTTGGCCCTTATGACGTAGAGGATTCCGCGTCAAGCGCTCTCCATAGAAGAGTCATTTCACGGGGGCTCCAGGGCGAGACGAGCCGACGTGGCCGCTACATCCGAGTGTTGACGTACCCTACGTCGACCGGCGGGCTCGACTAGCAGTCTAGGGACCTAAATAACTTTCCGCCATAGAGCCAATAAGGGTGCCCTAATTAACGGCCGCAGAGTTGAACCATAATTACACCCTTAGGCAATCGAAAAACAGAAACCAACAATTAACGTTTCGGGTCAAAATTGAGGCAGGTAGCTGTAATTAGACGCGATTATCTCTGGCGCATACGCTAGGTGCCAAGCTCGGCTGGAATGTCTAGGCTACAGCCAACGGCACAGCGTCCAAGTGTGACACATATCGCGTGGTCGAGGTGTTGTCACCGAGAGTTCACACATTCAAACAACGAGCTGCGTATTATAACTGAATATAGTTAACATTTTAACAGTGAGCAAATTCGAGACACCTCTACATACACACGGCGTGTTTTTTTATGTTAATCGGTTCATCAGGAACTTACTGGGCAGCAAGTTCGTTGAGAATGGTCTACAAAAAAGCCTCATATGACAGCGCAGGAGATTGCGCAAAAATATGACCAGCCGGCGTGAACAATAATCTAGCATTAAATCATGAAGTGTTCATTCGATTTAAAAAATAATCTAGCATTATTGAGTTGGTAAGCACGTTGCTAATACATCTGTGCCAAATAGAGATCATCATTGTACGGACTATTGAAACGCACGTAAATAGTCTAGCTACGGAATCTGCAGAAAATCGTATATTGGTTACATATCGCGTAGTCATATATGAATCCAAAAATACACTAAATAAATCGATAACAAAAAACAATGTATCTGTATACCTGATAACCACATTTATAGAAGTTTGTGATATACTAAAATGTCTGTGGTACAATCGCGTCTAAATGCTCGCAATACAGTCGCGTTTGCGTTCCAAGCCTTGTGTGGGCTTTTTTCAGCAGGGACAAATTACTGTACAACCGACAGAATCTACTATAACGGTTGGAAGCTTGAACTCGCTAAGCTAGCACTTTGTTCGTGGTTGCCATGACACCGTCCCGTTCAATGCATACGCGTACGATGAGTTACAGTATGCTACTTTCGTCAGAACAATGCTCCGCGCCTGTGAATACAACTTACCTGATTTGTCGCACGTATGGTGTTGTAAATATAAATGCTCCTTTAACGTCTCCTTTCAACGTATCCGCTCCGCCTGTTCAAACCCGCAGGTTTGTATACAGACAACTCCCGTCGACCTGATGGGATGACCCTAACAGCCTTTGAGAGTGGCAAGACCTTCAATGATCAGTCACGGCACTACCCAGGCTGGTTATGCTGTTTCGCAGGCAAGTGTCGGAAGTATGCATCTATCGGAGACTCTATGGATTTTCGACCTTTTGCCTTTGAGACCTTAGGGGGCCCAGGTAAAATTACTGAGGGAGTTATTACTAAGATATGCAAGTGTCTAAGATTAGCCACGGGGGACCTGTGCGCTGGTGAATTTTTCCGGCAAAGGCTGTTATTGGATATACAACGTGGTAATGCCACGGCGGTGCTTGGTACCTTGTCCAGGTGGTCGACACCAGGCCTGGACCTACGGCTGGTGTAGTTTGTCGTCACTTTCGCTGGGGGACAATTTTTTACACCCCGTTATGAGTTAAATAAAATTTGACACGAGTATAGGTAATGCTCCTTCATTTAGTCAGCTACCAGCACTCACTTTAAGCGATTAAGTGTAAACGTTGATCTGCGGAAATCGGTCAAACGTGCAAAACCTAAGGAAGGTGAGCAATTCAGCGCGCGTCTTAAACACCACACAGGCGCTGCGCACGATTTAATTCTGCTTTCAACGAGACTGATGCGAGTTTCAAGAAGCTGGGTTAGGACCTGCTTTCTTGCCGTGTCACCAGACCAATCGCTCGATCTGCGAACGTCCACCCAGCAGGCCAAGCTGTTTACGTTGGAACGCCAGCTATCCTGCACGGCCAGTGTGTGTTTACCAACAGACCCTCCAGCAGCGCATGTGTTTTGATTACATTGGCAGTGCGTATATATAGGCGTGCAATCTTATACTCAACGTGCATATATAATTCTAATATATTTGCACGGGAGTGTACGCGTATATATATGTATATATATATATATATATATATATATATATATATATATATATAAGTGTAGTCCCACGTCTACGGGGGCGCACGCACGAGGCGCGTGGTTGTATGTGAGCGTGCGTGTATTGTTATTTCGTAATGTGCAATAGTTGCGTGCATGGATATGCAGCCGGGCGTTTACATATATAGAGGCGCATATTGTACATGTAGGTGCATATACACTACATATGCACCCCCCGGCATCCTCGATCTCCTCCGCCTTAACGAATGGATCCGAGGGTGACGATCCTCCTTGGCATCCAGCTTCTGCGTTCAACAGATCCTCCCGTACGAATAGGAAGCTACCACAAGTCGCGAGTAATGTCCCCAGAAAACGTGTGGTCTCTACACCCTTCAAGATGCCTCCAGCATAGCTCTGGTAGCGAGACAGGCAGCGACACGGATAGACCACCTGACGCGACCGACGCCAAAATGATAGGCAATACTAGAAAAAGGAAGATGAAGACCCAGTGCTCGCCCGTCACAGGGCAATTCCCTCTTCCTTAGAGACTGCAAAATGCTGCCGTCACAGAAAAAGGAACTGCAAGCTCTTCTTCCGGAACCATTGGCCTTGAACGACTGGTTGCAACCTACACTACCACATAAAAAGACATGAAAAAAACGACCTTACTTGTCCAAGTAATCAGATTTTTTGCACGCCGTGCCCGCCTAGCCAGTCTTATCCAGGCGAAAAGAATCACTAAAAACTCCGAGTCCAGAGAAAATAGAAAGGCAACAGCAATGAGAAGAGTACTCGCAAGCTCCCTTGGAGATGAAGAATTCAAGGCTCTCGTCCCGAAAGATTGGCTGGAATGTACCTTCGGAAAAGCAAAGCTGAAGAAGGCAAGCTTTCTTACCGACTAGGCCTTAGCTTGGGCAGTTTTGGTCCTGCCTGCGACTGAAAAAAGACAGCCGACTAGTGGCGGGACTGCCAAATCAGTTCCCGCAGCTCGTGTGTCTACATAACCAAGACACGGTAGAAGTAGAGAACGCAGAAGAGAAAGGAGAAATGTTAGCCCCACCTGCGCGTACTCTACTTGCCCAAATTGTAACGGAGAAAGAAGGGGCAAACCCATCGCCACATACTTTCAAAAGCATAGCTCACTCGCTCTGTGGCCTTTTTAGAAAAAAGAAGATTACATGAGCCGCGGTAGCTACTACTTCCCAGGACAACAGGGCGGTCTGCACATGACGACGTCGAAAACCTCTCGGATCATCACTACATTACTTTCTGTGTCAACCTGACGACATACCTTCCTAAAAACTGCAGGCTGCGCCTGATGATAAATTTTGGGACGTCACAGCAGGAAAATAAGTCTCGCTTCGCCCGGCTGCATGATACTAAGCCACACCGACCATGTTAGAGGACGCTTGTAGAACAACAAGTTGCTCCTTGCACCCCACATTAGCTCGGCGGACCCCTAAGTACTGGTGGAGCAGTAAAACAGCCAAGGAAAGAAAAAAAATCCATACATTTGGGCGCATATGTATGTACGGTTGCCTATCAAGGCAAGTCTTATCCTGTCACTGCAGGGGTCTTTCAGGGCTCCGTGTTAACTCTATGGAACATTGCGTACGACGATGTCTTACGCCTGTCTCACCATCTTAGCGTTGAACCCATAACCTACAAATGAAATGGCCCCCTAACTCAGCCTGACCCTAGAGGGGCACAACATTACCCTCTACAGCGAAGAAAAATATTTTGGGGTGCTTTTGGATACCAACCTGACAGGCACACCTTATGTGCACTAGGCGGCAGCTTAGTCCACCAAAGCTACTACAGAACTCTCAATATTGTTGCCGCGCACACGGAGTGCCTCCTGGCGGCTGTAGCAGATAAATATTACAGTTAGAGCTCTTAATAATTATGCTATGCGTGACCCCGCTGTAGCAGTGTACAGCTGCGCGGGTTACGTGCCGGAGGCTCCTGGATAAAACGCAGAGGCCGTTGGCTTTCAAGATTGAAAGAGCCAACAAAACTGCGTCCACCGCTGCTGTCCAAGTACTATCCCTGCAGATCCCATGGGATCTACGGGTACTGGAAAGCGCAGTCCGTCAGGCGGAATTTTCTACCTCTCAGAAGGACGCGCGACGTCAAACGTTAGATGCTTGTAACAGTAGGTCGACGGCTACTCAGACAGGCCAGCCGGATTTTTAGACCAGCTTCGTTATTCCTGATGCTAGGGAGTGTTCAACAGGCGAAAAGAATTATTGTCCTAACCTCTGACCCAATTTCTGACAGGCCACGGCGCCTTTATACAATACCTACATCGCATCGGACATGCTTCGTCGCCAGCATGCACTCTCTGCAACTCAGGAGAGAAAGACGACGCGGGGACAGGGTGCGGCTCTTAGTCCGGGAACTTCCGGTAACGTGTAAAAAATGTGCGACACTCACAGCTGGCACATCATGAAGGATTTTGCTGCGACCATCATTAAACAAAAAGATTGGTGCAGACCGCGATGTGTGCTCTGCCCACACAACTCTAGGCAAAAAGTAGAGGTTAATGCAGTATTAGAGGCCGTTCGCCTCTTCCTGACGTCATTTAGGTGAGAGGTTTTTAGTTTGTAGTATGCCAACAGCATCGGTTGCATAAAGTCTTAGCATCGAGTCCCACACTACCCGCTTCACACTACCCACAAAAAAAGTATAAATGCTGCATAGCTCTGCGTATGTATCACTCTAAGGCTAATGTCATGAACTCTTTTCCTACAGCTTATAGAAATACCGTGAGTTTGCTTGAAAACCTCGCTTTGTACTCAAGTAAACTGTGGAACATTCTCCAGTTTGGCACATGATGTCTCCGTTTATGTGTGCTCACCTTAGGCTGACAATACTGCCGGTTGACTTACTCCTCAATAACTTATTAATGGTAATAAAAGCAGTGGCAATAAACATGAATAGTATATTGTTTTCCGTTTTTCCTGAAAACTCTGTTTGAACATGGGGTCTTTGGCATGAGGACGCGACGAATACCATAGTAGAAAACATGCAAAAAGTAAAGATTTAGCCATTAATTAGTTTCACGGCCTTGCCATGTTCCCTTCGTCTTCGTAACTGTCAGTTGTTTTTCATCTCATCAGGAAGACTGCATCCCGCCATCGGTCATCATCGCGAACAGAGAGAACTGCGTGGATCGCAACTGGCTATCCGCATGAAGGCGATTCCGCCGAATAGCTGCGACCGCCATACAGGCGCCGGACATACCGTTTAGCTTTTTACAACATGTAGCGAGCGCGGAGTGCTGTCTGAATTGTCCTAAGTGACACAGCCCCTGCTATTTATGCAGTGGCATCGCCTTATTCTGAGTGTACGGATTTAGTTATATGCATACGTACGCGCTACTGTAAAGGTTGGTAAAAAGCACGTATTACGAAATACCTAATATGTGAAAAATCCTGATTCGATACTACTCAGCCTAAGGAGAAAAATGTATAGTTATAGACTAATATATATATATATATATATATATATATATATAGGGTCATTCGAATCAAAATGTACTTCTTTCGAGGTTTGATAGAACTCGGCAAGAAAATAGTTTTCCCTATGGAGGGAAGACGCTGAAACGACTTGTTTAGGAGAGAGAGCGAAATTTATAAAAGTAGTTCTTCTGCCTTTTTTCTCCTACATAGTTGTGCAAAATCTACGTTTGCGGGGGAACCAGTCAACGCACGAAGAAACCAATCATATCGGCGTGTTCGGAGGGAAATTCTGCGCAACGGAGGACACTTCACTAGCTTGCTTAGCGAAAAGCGAATAGCAGATTGGGGAAAGTCATTAAAAAATCGATATGCTGTTATGTCTTACCTGAATGCCTTTTCGTGAAAAATCGTATTTTTTTGTGTTACGATTGAAAATGTGTGTTCAAAAGACCAGTCTCGCGCAATAGCAAGTTAAATGCCCGCCATTCGTACCAAAGTGATGGTGCTGCGTTACGTAGTTGTCAAGTAACTAAGCTTTTTCGATAGCCATATTGAAACCGAATACTTGCATAGGGTATACGAGAAAGTTACGTACATATTTTGAGGTTTGGTAGAACTCGGCAAAAAAAATAATTTCCTGGTGGAAGGAGGGGGCGGAAACGTCTTGACAAAATGTTACGGTTCTGAACGTGAAAACTTTCACGTAAAACATAACAACTATGACTGTCGAAACAGCTTAATTACTTGACAACTACGTACTGCAGCACCATAACTTTAGTACGAAAATAGTGGTCATTAAATTTGCTAGTGCGCGAGAGTGCTCTTTTGAACGTATATATTTGGTCGTAATGGAAAATTTTACAATTTTTCACGAAAAAGCGTTTACGTAACATATCGACTTTTTATGACTTTTCTCAATCTGGCTATTCGCTTTTCGCTACGCAAGCTAATAAAGTGTCTTTCGTTGTGCAGAATCTTCCTCCAAACATGCTTCTATGGTTGGTTCCTTCATGCGTTGACTGGTTCTTCCGCAAACGTAGATTTCATATCATATCACCTTTATTGAAAAAGGGGTATTACAATAGCAGCAAAGTCGTTTTGAATCTGTGAACGACGTGCAATCCTCCAGGCAAATGAATTGTTCACAACGTCCACCCGAGCAATCTCGTGGGGGTGGATGGATTTCGCACAACTATGTAGGAGAAAAAAGGCGGAATAACTACTTTATAAACTTCTCTCTGCTCTACTCTCTCGCTTAAACAAAACGTTCCAGCGACCTCCCTCCACAGGGAAAAATAATTGTCTTGCCGAAGTTCTATCAAACCTCGAAAGAAATATATTTTGATACGAATGACCCTGTATATATAACTCTATTAAGCTTCCCCCAATCCAGCGAGCGTTTCTCCCCTATAATGGTACCTTCGAGAATCTTGCGGTTCTGGATGGCATCCTTAACGATGCCAAGTCTGCAGGACGTGAGCTCAGATTCGCCTCAATCGACCTCCGTAAGGCGTTCGACATGATGAGTCATGACTCCGCCCTGTGGTCACTCCGGACTTGCGGATACCCGGAGGTATTCAGTAATTATATCGAACGCTTGTACCTCTCATCTAAAATTATCATAGAATTTGGACAAGAATGTCGCACATTTCGGCCAACTAGGGGTGTTAGGCAGGGAGATTCTCTGCCCCCCCCCCTTTTATTTAATCTAGTTCTCGATGACATTCTTTCAAAATTAGACAAAACTAATATACCAATTACTTACTGATGACTTCCGCCTTATGAGCTTAGCCTTTGCATATGATATCATCCTCCTAGCCTCTACAAAATCTACTCTTTAACGGCTCCTTAATATTACGGAGCCCCTTTTGAAATCCTGAGGCCTTGAAATTGATACTGATAAAAGCTTTACTATCTCCCACCTATTTAATAGGAAGGAAGGTACAGGTTTTATCAATACCGTACCAAAATTTAACGTTGGAGATCGGCAATTGCCAGCTAGAGCTATGAGCGATCGATGGAGATATCTGGGAGTCGACTTTGACAGCAATGGTAGAGTTGACTCCACTAAAGATATACTCCTTAATTTACTCAACAGACTCACGATAGCTCCCCTTAAACCCCACCAAAGACTCTATTTTTAAAGACTTTCTCAGTCCCCGCCTCTTATATAAACTGGTCTCCGGTCCCAAACCATCTCACGTACTCCTTAGCGACCTAGATAAAGAGATCAGAAAGGTTGTTAAGTCGAAATGGCTTAAGCTCGAAAACTCGGTGCCGAACGCATACCTGTACACGCACACAGTACACGGCGGTCTGGACATCCCTGCCTTCAAACATTTATTCCCAGACTTTGCCTCTCCCGCCTGATAGCACTACAACACTCCACGCACCCTAGGGTCCAATGGATGCTAACCACCGACCACTTCAAAAATTATTTTGCGAAAACAAGATTTCTTTGCGAGCGCTTGGGAACCTCCATTGAGACCGCTACACAAGAGACCGATTACTGGTCTCAACAACTACACAACACGTTTGATGAAGCACATTTTAAAAAAGCACACGAAACGCCTTTTGTACATTACTGGATTGAGGGTATGCCCTACCTATCTGGTAAGGAGTATTTAAACCTACTAAAGCTCAGGATCAACGCACTACCAACGCCTGCCAGATTGGCCAGGGGACGCCCGGGCTACAACAAACGTTGTAGGCACGTGTGGGAAATTTAGCCGTCGCTCTATATAGCGTTGGACCACTCGTAACTGACTCATTCATTTGTTAGCGTCTACTTTTCTTTTTTAATTAGGGATGTTTG
>QVRM01005682.1:0-60569 GCA_003439945.1 Dermanyssus gallinae | reverse complement strand
TCCGACTCATTAGCCCCTTCGATGGTCGGTGCAGGTGCGGACCGAGCAGGTCATGCCTCCAGGTTAGCTGAGGCTAACAAATGCAGAAAATATTCAAACGTCGATTATCCGCACGAATTTTGTCCGTTGGCGTTCGAGACTATGGGAGCTGCAGGCCCCCTTACGCTCAAGCTGATTCAGCGGGTCGGTAAAAGCCTTAATCTTTCGACAGGAGACTCGAGGGCATCTGAATTCTTGCGTCAGAGGCTGTCGCTCGACATTCAACGAGGAAACGCAGCGTCTGTTCGGGGCACATTGTTAAACTGGGCTAACCCTGGGTTAGAGAACCCGTGATCACACGTTCGCGCGGAGACAATTGTCCCACTACTTCCCATTAAAAAAAAAAAAAAATAATTGAATGTTGCCCAACATTCATTTTTATAAATATGTTTACTACTTATTATTAGGATCACTGGCGACTGAGCCGTGGGCCATTCTTATAGTATACCGACTCCGGCAATTCGTACGAATAGTGAAAGTAAGGCCAAGCGCTACCCCTTTATTAAGAAGACTCTGTGCTCTTCGATTGTATGTGATTTTTTTGGTTACAGCTAATCTTCTTATCTAGGGTAGAAACATGACAATCAATTTCTAATTAGGCTAAATAGGAAACTACAAGCATGCTCAGCGTTGGAGAACCTTCACAAGTATTATCTTTTGCTCTTGGATGTTGCAATGAACGCCAATGATTGCAATTTACGCATATAGCTGTTGCTAGATAAATATATAAATATATAAGTATGATGATAACAGCTCAAATGAGATATGTATTGTTTTTTCTCTCGAGTCTAGTTTTAAAGCTAGACGAGCGTAAACGAGCGTAGTTGGTTTAAAGTTTTGTCGTATCGGAACGTCCTATTTAGCTGCATAGCAACCTCATACCCATCCTGTAGTTTTACATGTACACGAAAGATCTATGAATACAATGAAATTAGCTGCTGATCAGAGGGTCAGCCTATCTATGCACAGCCACCCTCAGTTGAGATGAGCGTACAGCATGACTTGCAATGAGCCCGGGGTACGGCTATATATATATATATATATATATATATATATATACAGAACTTAAACAGAACAACAATACGACGAAACCAGGTGAAGTCGTCTAAGGAGAAGCGTCTTCGATTGACTACGCATGACGATTCTACACACGAACAGATTCTACCGCCGAGGAGGCCAGCCGGGAGGAGTAGTTAGACGATAATCGCTCTTCGCGGCCAGGCCTCCCAAAAAGTGAGCGATCCGAAGCTGCGTGAGTGCATTAATAAGGCGGGCGGTGGGTCGCGCAACACCAGCGCACTCACGATACTTTGATGTACTACTGCTAGAATGCCGGTCCTTTCATTTTTGCTTGTTCTGCGGCTAAGCCATCGCTACGCGTCGTCGATGAAGGGTCGCGTCATTGCGCCGTCGAATTTCGTCGAGCACTGACGATCGAGCTAGGTCGCTCCTCTACGACGCGTCGCACAACTAGCTACTCCGTGTATGACTGAACCGACAGTAGAGGGGTTAGCGACGATAGAGCAAAAACCCTCGTCAAAGGAGAGGAGCCAAAATGCAACAGAACTTCTTGACGATGGTGCTTGAATTCGCCACACTCCGCTGCAGTGCGTCATGATACAGCAAGTCCGCCGCAATGCAGATCGGCGCAACACCAGAGGGAATCTGTTCTGTGTGTCTTACATTAGTCAACAAAAAGTGTATGTTCATATATGCAAGCAGCATCTGAATTTTAGCTCGCTACAGTAGTAAGCCTAAAGCCCATGCCTTTTTATATCTGATACTATAAGAGTAAGACGTAATTGAGAACTGCTAAAGTTAACTCTGAAGAAAGACTATTAATATTCGGGAACAAAATACGTGTTGTATTAAATAATATAGTACAAAATGAGTTCTTTGGACGATGTCTCCTCCTCTTCTTTTACTTATATATATATATATATATATATATATATATATATATATATATATATATATATATATAATATATATATATATATATATATATATATATATATATATATATATATATATATATTAATATATAATCTTTAGAGAATTATTGCGCACTGGGTAGCTGTCAGTGCACAATAATCCTATGGCTTCTGGTGGTGTGCTTAATTGCAGGTTCGATTCCGGATGTATTTCTCGTGCTCGAGCATGTCAGAAGTGTATATGCAAATGCGTTAAAAGATGGCATACCTCGGTCGTGCACATGGGTTGTGCGCTTGACCCTTCCACAAGGATGTGTTGGTCAAAAAGGCTCACATAAAGGCGCAACATTCCCGAACAAAGCAGAGAAACCTAAAAAACTTGAAAAGTTCAGTTACGACGATATCCGAAGCAAAATAATAATTTTCATATTAACTTTCTGACTCTCTAGAGTTATTAGTACAATGTAGTGTCGGGAGACTACACACACACCGGGGAGAGTCCGAGCTTGGTTATTCTAGAAGGATATTATTAGATAACATTAGCTGGCGTAAACCTTCAAATGATGCTTCGTGTTGACTGCCTGAAGTAGAATGTGGCTAGATATGGGAACAATTCAGCAACAGTTAACAAACGCGCTGGTTCATTTGCTCAGTCGATGGATAATAATAAAAGTAACAACAACAACAAACATGAAATAAGGGGAACATAATAAAATGAAAACGGGGCGAGTTAAGAAATTAAAACTCGGGGAAAAAGAAGAGCCTTTTCTTTCAAGTTCAGAGTCCGGTAATCTTTATCAGGCTAACGGCGAAAGGCAGAAATGGATCCTTCCAACAACAGAGACAACGCGCGTTACACAGCTCAATATGGTGGATGACCGACGGCAAAAAAACTGTCAGTCGCTCCGCCAAAAAGAATCCATGATGGTCCTAAAGACGGCAGCGACAAATCTCGACGAACGTTCCACGTTATTAGAATACACAGTCAGTCAGGGAGGGAGCACTTAAAGATAACTACCGCTAGTGATCCGTCTGGTGGTTAATGCCTGCCTCTCATACGCTTGCGGGTTAACGAAGCCGATCGCCTAATTGCTTAGCGATTGCTGGGCGTTCTGTTTGGCTAATTTGGCAACGGGAATCAACTTTGGCGAGGTTCGGCCAACGTGAACCTATTTTGGCAACCTTCGGTCAACTGGTAGTGGTGGAGCTGCTGCTGCTGCTGCTTAGGCCGTTGTCGATTGTCTATGGCAGTGATGAGCTATGCGGATTATTTGCATTGCGTCACTTTCCTCTTCTCGCTTGCTGCCTTAATCATTGATTGAATGCGGGCGGGTGGTTTTAGCTAAGCTCGCTCTCGCAATGGTGTGCGTTATCACTGCGGCGTACAGCCACAGCGTTACCATAGTTCACTCCAACTGTACGGGCGTACACGAATACATTCACAAATCTCAAAAAACAGCGGGAGCCGCAACACCAGCGATGACGTCCCTGGCCAAATGAGTCGCCGTTGTATGCAACGATATCAGCATAGAAAAAGACTAAGTCTAGATTAGTAGAACGTGAGACTAGAGGCAAAAGTTTCAATGAAAATGGAAGGTCTACAGAGTGAAGTCGCACTGCAACAGAGACAGAGAGAAATAATACATACCCGTCCTCACGCTATTTTTAGACCGATTTGCATGGAGTGCATGAGTGCTTACGTAGCGGACATCAACATTCGCCAGTATTTTGTGAATAGCATTCGGCAAAACCCGCTAGGTAACAACTGATATCGTTCTTGTCTATAATTCCGTATATATGGATGCATGCGTTTACGCAAATGTATGTACATGCAATTGTACATATATATATATATATATATATATATATATATGTATTCTACTTTCCCATTGAAAACGCTTAACGATTTAGTAGAAAAATAAAACTAACGTTTCCACTATTCGCAAGAAACTCTTTCGAGCGTATATGGATGAACTATGTGAAGGGTTTGCCTTGGCGGGTTGTTCCTGAATTTATATTGGAAGGCCAAAAGAAGTTCGTATTTCTCCGGAAAAGTTTGGAGCTTTTCTTCCATGTTTGCCCCTCATCTTCTAAATCGTCTTTCCTCTCTCTCGTTATCTTTAGGGAGGATAGCCTCAACCCGTTTCTAGTTTGCGAGTGTTGTTCTTTCTTCTGGGAAGGCCTGGATAACCAAATTTGCCCTTATATATATATATATATATATTTCATATATATATATATATTGTATATATTATATATATATATATATATATATATATATATATATATATATATATATATATATATATATATATATATATATATATATATATATATATATACGGTAGCGTGGGGCTCCCAAACACACTAAATCCAGTCGTCCTCTTTTCCCTTTGTCGAGGGTGGCCGCAGTATTATACTTTTAAAATTACTTTAGTTTTTTGTTTGCTCGACTCTATGCGGCGGTTATTTTTGCCTCGGGGACAAATTCTGCGAATCTTCTTCCCATAAGCTAGGAGATTCTTCATGATTCATGATCCTTCTGGGAATTTCCCAGTCTTAGGTTCCGAAGCAGTAGCGCTCGGTGTTAAAGAAGGCGTAGCATTCATAGCAGTGCCTTACATTGTCAGCCGCTCCTAACTGAGTTGCACATACGGCAAGCAAGACGAGTTTAAGGCTGTACTTTGTTTGAGACTAGGGAGTATTAATTTTGCCCAGTATTCAGAATATCCCAGCTGGATTATTTCCCATATCTGGCTCTATTTGGCTAATGTGTCTGTTCTGTTGATTAGTGTTCCCTCCGTCCAGACGTTAATTAAAGAGGGGTTTCTTGGTGCCAGTTTTTTTTTAACTTTTTGGTCACAAAGAATCTGTCTGAAGAGAACTTGTTTGGCTGCTGTGTGAGCCCATGCGATGCTGAGCGCCAAAGATATTTAGGTCTTGTTGAAGAGGCTGCGCGTTTAATTCTAGTAGTCGTGCGCTCCCATAACGGGTAAAAAATGCGGCATATTACGTGATGCTGATCCGCGGAATGATTTTTCGTCGCTCTGCTAAGGCTTGTCTATCTACATAGCGCACATGAGGTCATACATATATATATATATATATATATATATATATATATATTATGAGGTCGTTCTCTTCAAGCAGCAAATGTATTTAGATTCAATTACTCACCATTAAGCTAATAATTTCTAAAATGAACGAGTTTACAACGTATGTTACAATTGAGGGTATATTGCAGAAAAGGCTGTGACCCATGTCTGCATATATATATATATATATATATATAAAGAGTGTTCAAATATAACTTCTAGGGACGCGAATTAAATGTACGGCGTGTTTGTGCGCATGTGTGAGCGCATACTCATTACGGAGGAGAGAAGCAGTTATATGTTCCGTCAAATTGATGTGGCCGTGCCTTTAAGGAGATCCCGGCGTTCCCATAGCAAAATTCGACTACTGAGGACCAGTGAGGTGCTACCAGATTTCTAACTGCGAAAGGTGTTCAACCGGTCGGTATTAATCGCCGGATGATCTTCGTATACGGCGAAGACTGTGTGTTTGGCAAGTCAGTGAGAAAGTGGAATGCATGTTTTCGTAAAATCCGGGAGTGTTTGTGTGACGATCAAAGGCCAGGCCAGTCAATCGCGGTTATCACGGAGAAACGCATTGGCAAGGTAAACGACCTAGTCAGAAATGATCGGCGTTTTACGATCCGAATGTTGGCAGTGATGAGGGGGGCTTTAGTCGGAACAGTGTGGACAATTAAGCACGAAGTGTGCGCTCAGTGGGTTTCGAAAAAGCTCACTTTCAAACTACAAAAGGAACTGCTTAGGGGATAGCATTGCAACGCCTGTTCCGATATCATGAATATTCCACATTTTTGCCATCACTTCAAGCCAGAGACAAGGCGGAACAGCATGCAATGCACAGTGAATAATGCTTTGGCACAAAATCCATACCTTACGCAACTCCATCAAGTAAGTAGCGTACGTAAAGTAAACGGCCTGGGCTGTTCACGGAGGAAGTGATTTTGCTCATCAAACACGCGCATACACAAGTCTCCAGATCCGCACAAAGTGTACTTCACAAGCCCAAGTCTAAGAAGGATCAGCTTGAGCATCTAGCCTACAGCCGGACATGTCGCTTGAGACTTCCATCCGATTGAGCCGTTGAAAAACATTCTAAAGGGAGATGCTCCGACTTGGGTGAACAACTGAATAACACAGTAGAGGATTGGCTCTTGTCACAGCTGCAGGAATTTTGGGAGCATGAAATCACTCCGCTAACACAATAGGATAATTGGATCTCAATAGGATGCTCAGGCATCTTGTGATGATTCTTGAATAAACCCTTCAATTATACCCACAGTGTCGTTTCGTACCTTTTTATTTGAACCCCGTTCATGCATGCCCATATACATAGGCATATACAGCGCACGCATTCAATACACGCGGTAAGTTTTTATTAACTGAGTGACCGGTATTATTATGACTTACACCTAGATCTTCCCATGCACATATGTAAAGTATATGAAATAGGTTCATTTAATGTACGGTGAATATAGGTTGATGAGCAAAACCTTTTTATGTAGGCGTAAAAAGTGCAAATGCGCGTCCTCCAGACCTTCCGCGCAGGTTTCTGCTAGTATGCTAAAATGGATTTTAAAAATGAAAGGGAACTGGGAAGCTCGACAGTAATAAAACAGCTTGTACCTTAACAACAACCATAGCTTTGGTTAAGTGTCATGATTAGCTGTGTTAGGCCAGCAGATTCGTGTTGCTAGGAGCGTGCCCTCTGCCTAAAGATGCACATCATATGCTCTTTAATTATTTTAGTGTAGTTGTATTTGTTAGGTATTACTGTTTTTGAGCATTTCAACTGTTGTGGTTACGGAGAGGCTCACGGATTCTTTTATTTGTAGCGAGAAAGTAAGTATTGTCATTCTGTTATTGTTGCTAATACTAGCAACTGTTGTTGCCCACGCCGTTGTGATTTATGTCAATTAAATACTCTTGCCTTGAATTGTGCGGTTTTTGTAATTGTTGTTGCGGTGGTTATGATAGACGTTAGGATAGAGGTTATGATATCAATTTACTGTTCTCTCGTATATGTTGTTGCTGTTGTTGTTGTTATTTTTATTATTAACGCTGGTCCTGCTCGTGACGTTGCTGTTTTGGTGGTGGTCAACGTTTCGTCATTCGTTTCGCGGCGGGCATATTTTCTCTTTCTCTCACAGGCGCACCATTCTTATGCTGCGACTCAGACCAGTGCTTCAGCCAAGCGACGAGAGAGGAAAATGGGTGTTTACGAGGGTACGATTGATGCTCGATGAACTAACTGCCTTTTTTACTTACTACTTAGAACTTTCGCTGCTAGCCGAAGGCAGCTGAGCCCGCCTCTCCTGAGGAGGAGCACACCGAGTGGTGGTGGCTCGACCAGAAGGCAGGGAGTCCCCAGGCCAGGCGATAGGCGGTTGTATGATGACCTATTGCCAGCCAGCTAGCACAGCACCGATCAACTCACCGCCGTATCGCAGAATGACGCTGGCGACGCTGGCCTCGAGTCTGTGCAACAGTAGCACATGTACTGGTAGAAGGCGAAGAACGATGGGATCCGTCGAGGTTACAACTGTCACGGTGGAAAGCTCACTGGCGTCGAAATCTAGTATGTGCCTAACGCAAGCGGGCGGTCGGGCGTGAGCGCGAGAAAGAAAGAAACAAGACAGATACAAACAGAATCCGATAATCAGACAGACCGGAGAAAGGTTGAACAGTGGCTTTGATGAAACCAATATATAGTCCTATACATTATTCGTCGACCATCAATCACTTCACGACGCACTTATTGATAGGCATGCTTCCGAAGCACAACGTTTGTGGCCTATGCACGCGTCTTATTTTGCCTGCGCAACTCCAATTAAAGCAAATGACAAACCGTGCGACTATTCGAATTAAATGCATATATATATATATATATATATATACATATATATATATATATATATATATATATATATATATATATATATATATATATATATATATATATAAAGGCGAGCACTGCCGAGTGTGCAAACGTATTGTAAATGATTAATAAATCATCACAATATTTTCTATATACATATATATATATATATATATATATATGTGTGCGGCAGTACACTTCTTGTTTCTCAATTAAGAAACGGCGTGTGGTTGTAGTATAATTGTAGTCGCAACCGTTAAAGTTCGATACTCGAAGTTCCGAATATACTTGTCTTTTTAGTCAAAGTAAAGTAAAGGAGTACAAGGCTTTTTAGGAATGCCAATAATATACACCATCCCGAATGCTAAGCTTCTCTTGCAGATTAAAAAGACGTAGAAAAAATACGAAAGGAAAATTTTTGCGTTTCTTTTAAATTATCACAATATTATAAGTGCCCTTGAATAGCATCAAACGACTTCGGAGCGCTAAGGGATTTTCAAAATGATTTGCTTCGCCAACTCTGGAATAAACGAGTGACACAAATGTCAGTGCAAACAAGTAAGCTTAACGTTAAGCAGTGTAAGTATTTTTTCAGGCTTTTCGTATTTAGCCTCAATAGCCAAAGTTATAACTATCTTGGAATTTATATCACCATATCTATTATGCGCCGTATATAATAGCAATAACAGACTAACAATATATATATATATATATATATATATATATATATATATATATATATATATATGCGTAATTATTCCAGCCTTAATCATATGTTTTTGTTTGTTACTTCTTACGCTAGAGTGATCTCAACAAACGGAAATATTTTAGGATCGTAAACGTTTGGCTTAGGCTGCTTCTTAGCTACGAGGCTACAGTTTTTAATGGAGAGTAAAGCGTTTTTGTATACGTCCCACGTGCCTCACCAACTTCCAATTATTCGCGAGCATACTATTTCGGAAAATTCAAAGTATTCGCCATAGCCGTATCTGAATGAAGAAGGCTGGTAAGGTTACCCCTCTAGTTATCTCCAGTAGTTGGTGAGCTGATATAACTCAGCAGCACGCCAGCAGCCCGTAACACACTCAAGCAATTGCATTCCTCGAGTCGACTGGCCGCTTCTGAAGCGGTTAGATTTTCAGCCAATGGCGATACGTGCGGTATTGTAGGGCTGTTTCACGTCATGTGACAGACACACATGACCTAAACGAGCCCAAGAAATACCAGAGGATTGAGCGAGAGCTTCTGCAGCTGTAGCTAACGATTACCGTCATTAAGTATTTCTAGAATGAGTGAGCAGTTCCGTCTTCTACGCTATACTACTTACACAGAGGCATTTTTTGCACAAGGTATCCTAATCAATTAGCGTTTACCTAATAAACAAAGGTTGAGGTCGCGCCTGTATATTTGTCAAGTTAAACAGAAACTGCGATTTTTTAAAGGTAATGGCTGTATATACGATTTATCACAAATATAAAGGAAATTACGATGCTTATGTATATATATATATATAGATGGAGAGAGAGAGAGAGAGAGTAGCGCAGTGGTGCTTTCAAGGATATAGTCTATCGAAGAAATTTAGACAAAGCAGATTCAACACCAAAGTTTTAGGCTGTTCCACTACAAGGAAACCATCCTCCACGCATTTTTGCCACCTAGTTCTACGGTCAATAGGGAATACTTCCGCGAAATTTTAAGAAGGTTGCACGAGAACGTCCGACAAGTCTGAGCTCTGGGCAAATAACTCTTGGATCCCCCATCACGACAATGCACGGGCGCACACATCGTTACTGATTTCGAAAATTCGATTTTTATATTTCCGCAACCCTAGTAGATTCTAGATCTAAAAGCATTTTGGGCTGACCCACAGCCAAGATTTAACGTCCACGGAACCGTTTCTTGTATTGTGTCTGGCCAAGTTCAGGTAGACACACGACTATCGGGGCTAGGCGCCACGTGCTGGCGAACGTGCAGTGGAGAGTGTAGAAACGAGGAGGTGCGAGAAACGTCCCGAAGATTCGATAGAGATGTCTACTTGTACCGAGACGAATCTACGGCATTCGTGAATAATCTGTGAGGCAATAAATACAGCTGACACAGAGGGCAGAAAAGGAGCTACAGATAATGTAGTGACACTCTACAGGTGACCGCAGGCGATCGTGTTTTCATTCCTACGTACTCGGCTAGTCTAAGTTCAATAGACTAAGTCAGTAGATCAGTGTATACAGTTCACGTACATATTAACTTCATAGCAATCAGAGCGGTGGGGTTCGAACTCGCGCACCTATGTGTTCCTTCGGTCGCGAGGTGCAGGCGAATG
Source organism: Dermanyssus gallinae (assembly GCA_003439945.1). NCBI lineage: Eukaryota > Metazoa > Arthropoda > Arachnida > Mesostigmata > Dermanyssidae > Dermanyssus > Dermanyssus gallinae. The sequence goes on along the minus strand of QVRM01005682.1, from coordinate 50,306 downwards.
CACCACGGCACCGAACTCGACTAGTTTCTAGATCTGGCTCGGTGCGACTTTTCTATTCCAACGGATGAAAAACTTAAAGGCACAACGTTTCGAGACTACAGAGAAGATAAAGACAAATTTGCAGAATCACGTATTTAAAAAGTGCTTAAAAAATGGAACGGAAGATGGCTCAGGTGTATTGCGGCAGGCGGGAGTTATTTTGAAAAGAACACAAACACACGCTAGATTTTTATAAATATGCATCAGAACAATCCGCCCTCGTATATAGGTAGATAGATAGTTGTCCACACTCCTTTACGGCTCTTCCTGCTAAAGGAGCCGCAGCTCCTGTTTCTTCAGGGCCTGCCTTATAGTTGCATGGATCTATAAGGCAGGCCCGAGGCAGCGTTTTCTTTTAGTTTTTGGGTTGTTAGAACGCCAAAAAAGATCTGCGTATATGCCTTTTATTATATATGCTGATGCATACGTATATAGATAAGTATATATATACCCGCGAAAACTATCGATAGCTCGTCCCTACTCATGCGACGAAAATCGACTGCAAGCGCTCCAAGAAAATCTAATTAAAACGACGAACACAAATATTTCCTATCTTTCCTTGTGGTGACGACGTTCGTATCAGCGGTACCTGGACCATCCTAAGCGTATATATATATATATATTATTTTTACTGATTTTATTTAACTCATAACGGGGTGTAACCAATTGTCCCCCAGGAAACGTGACGACAAACTACACCAGCCCTAGGTCCAGGCCTAGCGTCGACCACCTGGACAAGGTACCAAGCACCGCCGTGGCGTTACCACGTTGTATATCCAATGACAGCCTTTGCCGGGAAAATTCACCGGCGCGCAGGTCCCTCGTGGCCAATCTTAGACACTTGCATATCTTAGTAATATATATATATATATATATATATATATATATATATATATATATATATATAATTAAGTGTAGCAAAATATACATTTGTGATGTAAGAACATGTGCACAGCCCGCTGGGGCTTTATATATATATATATATATATATATATATATATATATATATATATATATATATATATATATAAATGTTATAGAATATAAACGGTGAATTTTAAAGGTATGCAGTCAGTTCCTATTTCCTAAATTTTAGGATCGCTTACCGATTAGTGCGGGCTAGCGTTATTCTAGGCTGAGGGTCAACTCATTTACTTAGACAGCATTGTTATATGAATTGATAAGAAATTATGTCTTCCGATACGGGTAAATGAACATACGCTTCTCTGGCCATCGCTTGGCACATGCATGTTAAGTCTGAGTGTAGGTTGCTGCACAGAAGTTTTCGCTTTGCTCTAGATCATCGCTAGCATGCATTCTTCTTCGTGACAAAGCAAGCAATGCATCAATCTTCTCCGATAGCTGTTGGAGTAGAAGGTAATGTATACATGTACATTGCTGTCCCTTGCTTTCCCTCTCTCTTTGTCTATCTCTCTCTCAAACATCCATACACACTGAGGACCAGCGTATCTGCTTGCATTTCCTCGTCCGCTTCTCTGCCAATAAGAATCAGAGCATTAGTACATTTCTAGGGTTTTGATTTGGTCTGGTTTGTGTGCGCCGATATCCACCTATGCAGTCGATTGCCCCCTTCTTGTACTTGCCTGCGGGAGAGAGAGAGAGATGAAGCGATAAAGTAGGATATAAGGGTGGGAAATTCATCTTGCTGAGTCTCTCGCCGGAAAACGATCCCAGTCAGCCCAGGGCTGTTGAGGCAGTCTTGCCAAGGTGTGCCGAGCGACTGAGACGCGACTACCGAGCTTCCATATATCTCTCTATCTATCTATCTATCTATCGGCCCCCATCTCGTCGTACCCCTCGCGCCGCGCCCCTGTCGCCAAAACAGGAACGACGACGACACTCAAGCACCAGGCACTCAGCGCGGGTTCGCGGCGATTGCGGTATCTGCTTTCGTTCGTCCGCTTCTTGCTATGTACATACAATACATGGCGCCATATGCGCCAGAAGCCAGCCAAACTATACATGCAGCAGGTAGCCGTCGTGGCCAGGCCAAGTAGACGTCGCTGTGTCCGGTGCTGTTTGTGTGCTTCATGCGTCTGAGGAAGCGTACGTGAGCCTAACTAAAGGACGAGAGGACGAAGAAGAGGGAGAAGAAGACGAGAATCAATTATGCATGTTGCCATCGGCTAGCCGATTTCCTGTCGTCTGGATCAGTCGATTCGGGGCAATGCATCTTCACCCCCCTACCCCACTCCTTTCCCTGTCTCCTCTTCCTCCTCCGTTCATCCTCCTACCCCCGTATACATAGAAGCACAGAGCTGGCAGGCTTAGCTTAGTTCGGCGCCGATTGTCGGCTTCCACGCAGCTTGCTTCAAGCCGTAGTATTAGAATATCTACCACTGTTGTTGTTGTTGTATTACTCTAGCACTAGCAGTGGTTGGAACAAGCGCAGCAGAAACAGAGTATATATACGATCCTTCCTCTCCCTTAGATAAGCAAGCTGTGCCGGCCGATTATACTGCGGACGTCGTACACCGCCCCACTTCTCTATTCGCGGCGACCAACGAGGCTACGACACATCAAATATTGGTCTGCTTATACATCCCTTTATATACATTAGTCTATAAATCTATTCTAAAACTATATCTGTTATTATCGACAGTATATATATATATATATATATATATATATATATATATATATATATATATATATATATATATATATATATATATATATATATATATATATACATAGCACTATGTAGTTATCGTACTGTCATAATATGTAGTACTACAATAAAATCAGTTGAGAGAACAGAGTATAGTAGATTGCCGGCCACGTTATGACGGTATTAATAGGCGTTGTAGCTAAACATTTATCACAGGCCGTAGTTAGTCATCGAATGACTTTGTATTTAAACAGTAATGGTCTCTACATGGTGTACTACTGTAATCTGGAGGCACCGATAACATTAAGCTGACTAATAGTAAGTTGTAATATATATATATATATATATATATATATATATATTTAACGAAATCGTTTTCTCCAAAAGCAAAGTTATTTAAATTTGACAATTCATTATTGGGCTTAAAGTTTCCATATTTGAGAAATATTCAACAAATGTAACAATTTAAACACGCCTGAACCAAGATATATCTTCCGCTCACAGCCGCTCAAGGAGCATGACATAGAATTCTACGACGACTCCTGGCAGGAAAACGGCTAATCCCGGCGAAGGCCCCAGACAGCGTGAAGCGGTAGCAGCCCAGCTCTACAACAAAGAAGGCGAGATCTACACGGACGTGATGCGGAAGCTGGGCATCAGGGTGGACCCCAACACATACAACGTCAGGGTCAACCGCGTCCAGCAACTACATAGCGGGGACGTGAGTCTGGTGGTGGCGGAGGCCTCAGAAGAAGCGGCTGGCACCTCCAGCTTCCTCCAGGCCCTGAAGTCAGCCGGGGAACCGTACGTGCGCCTGTATCGTTTTTCCCTACGACGCCTACTCATAAGAGGCATCATCGTGGGCATCTCTGTCGATGTCATTGAAAGGCGCAATTCAAAGAACCACGGACGGTCGACCCTTGGTTTTAAAATGGGGGTTACCGGTCGGTGGCCGGCTTTGTGGCCCCGGCTGAAGCCGGCAAAATCCTCGGCATGGAGCGAATCCAAACGGCGTGGCCTTTGTGCTTTATCTTGGAGTGGAGCAGCTCCCCGACATGTCATTTGTGTAAAGGACTGAGACAGTCTACCTTCTTGCACCTATGAGGCAGTCAAAAATAGGCACTGTTACAAATGCGGGTCTCTGGAGCACATCCCTACAGAGTGTGCGGCTGAAGCCATCTGCTACGACTGCGGCGAAGAGGAGCACGCACCCAACGTTCAGGAACAACTAGGGACATTTCGTAGCCACAACAGCCGGTCAACACCTGACCAGCGCCCGTGTTCTTCGTCCCGAGGCTAATGCTCTGCCCCGTAACAATCCAATCCACTCCCGGTGACACGGTGGATGCCGAAAAGTTCACCCTGAGGGGCCGCAAGAGGGCACGCGAATCACCCCTTGTGGAGTCCCGGGCCTCCAAGGCCTTCAACATGCTGCGTTCTCTTACACTAAAAATGACGCATGTTCTTGAAGTTGTACAGCTGACCTGCAGCACCAGTAGGGGTGCCCATGTGATGCTTGGAAGTCAGCATCAAGTCCAGGACAGACGCGCTGCTGGTCAGCGAGTCCAACTTACGGTGGCTAGAAGAGCGCCGCCCGAACCGGCTCGCCGATGCTGAAAAGGCAACAAGCGTCAAACTCGGCTTCCACTTCCAAGCAACATGTATTTAATTATAACAGAAGATTCTAATGCTTTTGCCATGGACATGACTGTTCTAAACACAGATGTCCTCACGTGCCACAGGGCTGGGCGGACCTCTTGAATAGATCTAACTGTTTCGCGCCGGATAGAGGCCCACACGAGAGTTTGATACGAAAAATCAATAAGTGACCATCATATCATCGAATTCTACGTGACGACCAGCATGAGGCTACCACCTTCAACGCTGCGTCCACCTTCGTTACGTCAGAGATCCGCCGGGTTCTGGGAATACCTTAAGGCCTCCATAGAACGAATGGACCGTCATCTACAACTAGGGCATTTCGGAGTTCTTAGGGCGTTAGAGACCGCGGGTAGGGCCCATCGGTGCGTGGCATGAATTCAAAGAGTCACGGCACGCCAAACCACTGGTGGACGGCCGAGCTCGGGCACCTATGTTAAAAGTGCGTTCGAGAGCGACTCCTTTTCACCTGCGCCCGACGGCGCAAGAGGTGTGCGACGCGGCAGCACGCCTCGAGGGAGGAAAGACACCAGGTCCCGAGGTTGTCCCAGTCTCCGCGGTTAAGCTAATGACAGAATACCCGGAGCTTACTCCCTTCTGTGCGCAAACCTGATCCTAATACCTAGACACCCAGCGCGGATTCTGTAACGGACATAAAGCGGATCACCGGCGCCATAAGGCGTGCCCGGACGCAGTTTAAACATCTCCGCGAGCCCCGTCTAAAGGACGGGATCTGCGATTTTATGGACGTTAAACACGCTTTTAATAGCCTAACATGGAGAGTCATCCTGGATACTCTCGACTGGAATAAGGTTCCCTTTTATTTATGGAAGATTATATCCAGCTACCTACATGCAATCCAGTCCCACGGAAAGGTTTTCAACAGGACTGCAAGGGGTGCTATTGGGCTCCTTACTCGGCCCCCTGCTATAGATTATAACCTACGATAACGTACTACGGCTAAGCGACCTCGACTCGGGGTTAACCTCGTGTCTACGCTGATAATGTTTGTCCTAACTGTCCAGGATCGGACCCCGAACCTGCTGTAGAGCCGTGAGAACGAGGCACAAGCCTAGCTTACGTTGCCGGCTGGATGCAAGCGCCGAAGCTTGCTCTCGCCTCTGCCAGGAGTAAGGCGATACTTCTGACGGCTCGGAAAAAGTGTCCCGCGTTTACCTTCGCCTAGTAGATAAGGACAGCGCACTCTTTAACAACGTACGATACCCCAGGAATACCCATGACAGGGATCTCTTTAGCATTGAACACGTTGAGCCCGGTGGCGTGGTGCATTCGTTTGTGTCCCGCAACCGGAGGAAATAGTGCTCGGGTTTGAGCCCCAACGTTGCGCATTTGTATTTATGCGGGTCCATCTATGAAGCAATGCAAAAAATATCAGAGGCTGGCTCAACCGACCGAGGGACAACATACATTCTACACCGCCCAGGTCCTTACAGGTTTCGGGGACCTCCAGTTTTACTTGTTTAGTATCGGCAAGTTCCCTAGCCCCACGTGCGTTCACTGCGGCGATGGACCCGAGGGACACACCGTGTTGGGGTGTCCAGCGTGGCCGGACCAGAGCACACATCTACCGGAGATTTTAAGGAATATCACAGATTTCAACCTACGTGACATCATTTGAAAATGACTGAATCAGCATCCAAATAGAACGACGCGTCACAAGCTTTCAAGAATATACTACAGGAGAAAACAAGGGCCCCGTCTTAATTCGCTCGCGCCTTCCTCTGGCTCCCGGGAAACACACCCGCCACAAATAGTAGATTCGCCCCCCCCTGACTGTTTCATGCTATGCGCAAGCAATTCCCAGTCAGGCCGGTGATTAGAACATGACTGTTTTTTAGCGTCCTAGGCTTGCAGGGAGCTTCCCTGCCGCGGTGTCCGTGTGTGCAACCGCATTTTCCAGTTAGCTCTCAACAAAAATATAACATGAAAACAAAACTCCTACATGCATAATGGCCACAGTTCTTTTTGATTGTATCTGGTGGTTCATCCAAATACACATGTGTTTAAAATATACGGGGAAATTAAACTGATAATTTATGTTTTTAGGCGATAATTTAACATGGAATAATGGTCACAAACCTTGTATATGGATGGGCTACAACATTGTTTACAGCACCTGTGGTGCGGTGAGCCTTCTTAGAAGTAGCCCCAAAAGGGGTAGGGTTCCTATAATAATGCTTTGCTCTTATATATACAAGTAGTTCAATAAGTTCTTAGAATGAGCTTTTTAGAATTAGAATTTTGGCACGCTTTTACCGCTAATAGGAACTGCAACTTTTCGACTGCTAGCACTCAATATATTATGGTGATTGGCCGTTGCGATTTCGTTTGATAGCTTTTCCCGTGCAACGTATCGGCGTGATTTTTAAAAATTGAGAAAAAAGAGTTTCGAGTGGTTATCAAGCATTTTTATTTCAAAGGTTGGAATGCGACCCAAGTAAAAATTGAGTTAGACGAGACGTACAGTGACTCTGCGCCATGTTTTGCCACTGTTTCCAACTGGATTAATGTGTTAAAAAGAGGTCGCAGGAGCATCGAGGATGAACTACGTCCAGGAGGCCAAAAAACGGCAACTGATGAGGAAAACGTAGAGAAAGTGCGAAAAATTCTTGGCACAGATAAGCGAATGAACATTAAGGAAATAGCGGAGGCATTAGGGATTAGTTTAGGCAGTGTGCATTTTATCCTACACGAAAACTTGAAGATTAAAGAGCTTAGAGCAAAATGGCTGCCGCATTTGCTCAACCAAGGCCAAAAAGACGCGCCTGTTTTGGCTTTACAGCGAAATTTGGCCAAGATGTCGAACAATCTGTCGGATTTTTGGTGCAGATTCATGACCGTCGATGAAAGCCGGGTTCATCACTACACTCCCGAGACCCAAGAAGCATCTTGCCAATGGTGTGCACCTGATGAAGGACCTCCGAAGAGGGTGCGGACAACGGCATTGACCGGAAAGGTGATGGCTACAGTTTTTTAAGACCAACGTAGAATAATGCTGGTCGACTACCTTGAGAGCTGTAAAACAATCACAGGAGAATATTATGCAAGACTGTTGGACTGCCGTTAGCAAGAACTCATCGTGAAACGGCCCGCTTTGCAGAAGAAGGTTGTCCCGTTTCACCAGGGCAATGCTCCTACACACAAGTCCCGGTAAGCATCGGCAAAACTGGCCCAACTGAGGTTCGAACTTATTGAACAACCCTCCTATTCTCCAGACCTGGCCCCCTCTGATTATTTCCTCTTCGGACATTTGAAGAATAGTCTCGGTGGAAAGCGTTTTTCCAGCAATGAAGAGGTTAAGGCTGCTGTCAATGCCTATTTTCAGTCTAACGACGCGGAATTCTACTCAAGAGGTATGAAAGCTCTGAAATCTCGGTGGGAAAAGTGTATTGAGCTTCTCGGGGAGTATATCGAATAAGAAAAATTTAAAAACATGTTTTGGAAAATTCTCGGTTTTCATTCTAAGAACTTATTGAACTACCTGTATATACTAAAAGAGAGAAATACTTACACTCCCGCCGCCCGCGAGCCTATGACGGGAGTGCCCGCCAGCCCGAATAGACAGGCCAGCAGCTCCCCCACCCTCCCCCCTATCGAGGTTCGGAATGGAGGTACCACACTACTTCGCCGTACCGATTAGACGCGTTCACCTCGCGATTCCGCGTTACACACCAGAATATTACGCGCCCCCCCCGAAGGGGAGTTTGACCCACTCCAGCGCAGGGGTTCCCCGCCGCTGCGAAGGGCAGCTGCGGGGCCAGAAGATCCTCTCGACCGGCGGTCTGCGTTCATGTGGCCACTTCTCACTCATTTTGCCTATTAAGCCAAGGCAGCAGGCGTCCCGGACGGTACCACCGGGTGTCACCCGGGGCATTAACCGTCCAGCCCGGGGGTCATTATGCAGCACTTTCCCCCCGTATTGGCAATAGCCTTAACAGCCCTCGAATGGGCCACGACAGGATGACAATATAAATTCGTTGCCAACCAACCTCTATTGTATACCTTTATAAGAGCAAAGTACTGTAGTTCTGGCACATTATAATAGGAACCCTACCCCTTTTGGGGCTACTTCTAAGAAGGCTCACCGCACCACAGGTGCTGTAAACAATGTTGTAGCCCATCCATATACAAGGCTTGTGACCATTATTTCATGCTAAATTATCGCCCGGAACACATAAATTCCCCGTTTAATTTCCCTGTATATTTTAAACACATGTATACGTATATATATATATATAGTGTAAAAAAAATGCTACATTTTCTAATCGATTTTATCGTGAGCATTGTAGATATACGCAAATAAAGTATATATATATATATATAGTGTAAAAAAAATGCTACATTTTCTAATCGATTTTATCGTGAGCATTGTAGATATACGCAAATAAAGCACTTTTTCTGTACACATATATGAGATATATAAAAACAGTATCTATTTAGAGTTTTTATATATCTATATATAATCATATACGTATCATATATCATATATGTATACATGTATGCACTGTATATATATATATATATATATATATATATATATATAACACGATAAAATCGGTTGGAAAATGTATAAGATTTATGTATTCACAACCCCTAGTGTGTTAGTTAACCACATTTCTCTGTAACCATAAAATTAAATATTAAAGACAATGTCAATGTTATATACACACTAAATATGACTGAAGAAAAAACTCTTTATGTATTGCTTATGACGTGGCAACTGAGACCAACGACTAGCATTTATTGTCGTAACCACTAGCTTTCCTTCCGGTGTATGGAAAATCATTCAATCAGACAGTGGTATTACGTTGTTATATTGTGTATAGTTATAGCGGTAAGATTAATACTAGCCGAGCGTTGTGTTGCATTCCTGTAGCATAAGCATATACGATGATCATGATTAAGAATATCGTATCAAAAGGCAATGGGCCGACGGAGCAGATTGCCTGTCATTCGAGCTGTTCAGCATGGCTTGCGGGTGTGAGTAAATCAATGAGTTTCTTTATCAGTCAATCGAGCAATTAATCAACCATTTACTCACTCGATCAATAAACTGTCAACGTAATCAAACAGAGCAGCAATACACAGAGCCGTTGAATCGTTGAAATCGCTAGTAGCAGCATACTGTGGCTTGGCCAACATGGTCAAGATGGGGTGAACATACAGTGGAAGTGTAGACAAACATCCACCACAAAACACACATATTCAGGAAAGAAAGAAACATGTGCGTCGTATCGCGGAAGCGGAATGCGTAACGCTAGCCTTCCTGCCGAGATACCGGCGAAACTAGCACCAGGATAACAAACAACATTTGGCACAGATATTGGGTTTTGCGCGTTACTGCTTATTAATATTCGTGATGCCGCTGCTACGGCTAATGATGATGGTTATTTTATCGTACCTATGGTTAATATTATTATTTAATTCTTATTTATGTTTTCAGCATACAGTTGTGAAATTCGAACGTGTCGCCTCGATTCAAACCAGTGATATTTAGTTGATCATTTCATGGCGCCGATTATAAAAGCGGCATTGCCTCTACACACCGCGAGAGACAGAAGCTGTCGCTTAGACATTCTCCCTGTGGCGGCGTGGTCTAGGGGACTAGTGCCCTTGTCATGGTTGACGTCTGCCGGAGTGTCGCTAATTCGATCCCTGTTGTTGACCGAATTGTATTTTAGCGATGCTCATCAAGAATAGATGATAAATCATACGCGGCTGAGAGTCAGCGGCCATGCTACCACAAGGACTATTGGGGAAGCCCTAGATATCTCAACATGTCCGGCCCTCGGTGCTTGAAGATATGCCTTAGGCTGAGTTTGGAGCCTGTATGGGACGGAGGATAGTCTAGAATTAAAAACAATCTCCTTAAGAAAATGTTTAATTCTAGACCCTCGTGCTGGTCCTCTGTCATATCTTTTTTTCTTCTTGCCAGATTCCAAATGAATTTTGCTGTCCCACTGCTGATGGGTCCTAATGTTTCCATAGCTACCGATATGAAGTGAAAGCTGTTTTCGATATCTACGCGTTTACGTCTCTTTTCCTGTTCGGTGTGCTTTGCTACTCATCCTCTGCTGACAGAGCTACGGCTGAGACACGGTGTAGAACACTGTAGCGTCCCAGCTAAGCATTTGCCGTGAGACCCTAATGGTATGGTCACGCCATCAGGTCTCTTGTCGTTGTCTCGCCCGAGGGACCCCGGGATCAGTTTTGTCTCCCTAAGGATTTATTTAATTATTTAATTTAACTATATGTCCCGCGAAATTCTTCCAGAGCTTCGTGGACAGCTTAATGCGTGTGGACCGTAAGTATCGACCATATTTCGCAAGGAAAGAGTTCAAATTGCTTGAGCTCTTATCCTAATAGCGGCGGCAGCTATGCGAAAAGTAGTTGGGTCTAGCATGATGACGATGATGGTGATGATTATTATTGCCCTTCTGGATACCCACTTAACTCTTCCGTCGGCCTGCGAGTTAGATGCAGACGACATTAGACTGCAAGCGGTTTGATCCGACGCCGCCGGAACGTGGCTCGACGTGTTTCCGTCCGAGCTAGTCGGCAGTAAGTTGGCCGATGACCAGTTCCGTGCCGCCAGTGGCCTCAGACTTGGCATTGCCATGTTTGAGAGGGAGGAATGTCCGTGTGGTGGAACGGTGGATGAACACGGCCTGCTTATGCAGGGCCGCCACGATGTCATCAATGACATCCTCGTGCGTACTTTCAGACAAGCCGACTGCCGTGTCACGCTGGAGCCTGATGGACTAGAGAGGGACGACAAGAGTCGACCGGATGGCCTTACAAGCCGGGACTAATAATCATAATCGGTACAATGTTGGAAACAATGCCGACCCACCCGTTGGCGTGGGTTGGCACTGTTTCCAACACGTACGCCCTCGGCTATCGTGCACTAGCCAGCGCGGGCGTCGGCCACATTATCCCCCAACGGGACCAACGGGGATCTTCTTGAGGACCACGTTGTAATGGCGTTTGGCCTCGAGTCATCTGGCGTTTGGGGCGAGGATGCACTCAAACTAACAACGAAGCTTGGGAAGAAGCGCTTCGAGGCCACAGCGGAGTCAAGATCGACCGCATTCCTCCGACATAGAGTGTCATTGGAACTACAGAGAGGCAACACTAAGATGACGCTGAGTGGTCATCGACACTCAAGCAATAAGAATAATATAAGCAATATTGTAGATGCTATATAAGTAAGATATTAGATTTGCCCAAAAATATTATTATTATTATTATTATTGCTCGTATTGTGCCAGTGGTAGTACCACAACGATACGCACAGTAATCAACAACATGTTCGATGGGTTTGGTCGAATGATGGACACATTCGCGTAGCTGTTGCCGTTGCTAGGCTTCGTTTTCAGTTCTTCTAGCGACGGATTTGTAGAAATGGAGGAGGTACAGGTGGTAGAGATGGCGGATGTACAGGTCGTAGAGATACAGGTGGGGGTGCAGGTGGTGGAGATGATGGGAGTGGAGGTGCAAGTGGTAGACATAGAAAAGGTTTAGGTGGTGAGGGTTCGAGTGCATGTGGTGGAGGTGGTCGTCTCTGGGGTAAAAAAAATAATGCGAGTTGACGGCCCACCGACCCACACCGTGATCTACAATGATCTACGAATCTACGACACCTCTTACATTTGCACTGCATAATCTAGAAACGGCGTATCGCTTGACGACGGACACGAATCCAATAGTCTAACTACTGTATGAGTCGACGTAGAGATGAAATAGACGATAAATAAACAATGCGAAATCGTTGCCGGCAGTTTTACGCTGTTAGTGAAGTACATTCAACCGGGCTCCTTGACAATAGATGTGGCTCGTTCTGTGTATCCCTCGGTCCATATTAGTTATACATCTAACATTCTCCATTCATGTTTCATATTAATCGCTCATTGATATGATTCTTATTACACGACCACCCGTCTAGATCATCGATCCCTCAACATGGTTGGCCTCCGTCAACGCCCATTGCTTAGCACAGGCTAAACAAGTCTACGAAAGATGAAAGATCAAACAACGTCGATCTGTTCCGGCCGGTCTGCCTCTCACAAGCGAAACCATTAATTTGCGCTTAGGTGGTCTCTTGAGTGTCTCAGGTTCTTAAGTCTGCTTTTACATATATATATATATATATATATATATATATATATCACCGTACCACTATTATTTCACTACAAACATTTTTTTAGCCAGGTTGAGGTGTGTCTGCATTACTGTACATACATATCTATGGAGAAGCAATAGTTAAAATCGAGAACAAACCATGCTGTGAGTTGGCTCAGCTGGCATCGTGTGTTTTTTGTTTGAGACCCGGGTAACCTTAATCAACTACCAGTGCTGCGGTCGAGAAAACCCTCGAGCGCAGCACTGATAGTTGCTCCGACGTAGTAGACCCGACTTATGACCTGCTTGCTACGTTTCCGCGCTCGTGGCTTTTTCCGTTTCAGATACGTAATGCTGCTATCTTTTTCTAGTCTTGCGATTTGGTTCGAGAGCATTTTCAAATATATTGAGAAGATGTGACTGGTTTTAGGCCAGCGTTCTTAGAAGTATGCGATGTTCGTCGAAAATATGCCTACCTGACGATATATTGCGCCACCCTCTACGCCGAATGCCTGGAATATTGCGCTAACTGCGCAATATTCCAAGCATTCGGCATTTTACCTTGCGTGCTTTTTACCCTCGAATGAAAGTCAGACGTAATTAACAGATGTTTGTTGCCAGCTAGTAAACATCTGTCGGCTCTCTTAGGCCAAACAGATTCCAGAGAAAAGAAATGATATAAACATAGTATTCGTCTTCGCGAATGCTTCGCTACGCTTGACGCCTCGACGTGAACATGCCGATCCTTAGCACTGAGCTTGAACACAAGATCGAAATTCATTAAAGCCTCGTCATTACGTCGTGGCAGCCATATTTCGTCTCCATTAACGGTTCTAACAGGGAATCACTCATTGCGGAAAAAGGCTTTAGCTGTCACAACGTTTGTTTGCTAATGGGGCTTTGAAGGTTCCGTAAGCAACACCACGCGATAACGACCCCATGCCAAAAACTCATTTTAGCGCGATCTCTGGGCGTACTCAACAATCTGCAGGACGAAAGTTGAAATGCCAAAAGTTGCTGTATACGTCTCATTACCTCTCAATCATGCATCATACGACATGCGACAATCGTGAGCGGCCAGGCTCCGATACGACTAAGGCTATCCATTGTAGACTAAAACGCCTGTTAATAAGCTAGCTCTTACAGACCTTGCATATCGCCTACATGCCGCTCCATATCATAGAGTGTATTGTGAGGTGGTCATGAATGACATCGTCTATATAATGTTTTTTTGCAATGTACAGTGATCGCCGGCAAGCATTGTTGTGCGGCCCTGGGTGTAATGGTGGTGCTGCTGCTTAGGGTATAGTATATTTGATCGTTTTCTTGGCCTCTTTGCAGGCAATTTCGTCGAATCGTTTTCCTGACAGGCAGTTTCGTCGGAAGCACTGTATTGTCTGCAACACAGCGGATATATAGCAGATGCGCTGCGGGTTGTCGAAGAAATGCCACGCAAATCCGAGTCGGGACGGGCAAGGAATACGTGTTTAATGGGTTTCAGAGTCTCCTTCCCCCTCACAGTAGCTGCAGACAGCAGCGAGCGATGTATTCCCAAAACCTCCCACAAAAATAATTATCGGTTCTTTCGTTAGTTATTGCTCAGGTCGGCAGTTTGCAATCTGACGAACTCCACACCCGTGTGACGGAAAACGTCTTGCCGGTATGACGTCTGGCATAGCGAAAACCTTTTTATCAACAGAAATAGTTCAGTGTTTGCACCACACACTGGCCCGTCTGGGCGGGCATGGCACTGCGTACGGCCAAAAATTGGAAGGCACTAAGGTCGGCCCAACGGACACTAGCAATTAGGGTTAGCCGGGTGTACCGGACGGTCTCGACGGAAGCCCTCTGGATCCTGGCTAAAAGGCTGCCATGGGGCCTACTGGCTGAGAAACAAGCAACATATTTCCGGAGGAAATTTCGACCTCACCAGACCCAGGAGTGCCACAATCGCGGTCTGGCAAAATGAATGGGTGCAGGTTACACCCGGAGTGACTAATGGAAGCTGGACGGAAGGGAGCTGAAAAAGTCTGATATCGGACCTTAAGACAATGTATGACTGTCGAAATTGTGAGTTAACCTACTATACGACTCAGGTTCTGACCGGTCACGGTCAGTTCCAGAGCTACATGGTTGAGATATAGAAGGCCACCAGTGACACTTGTGACCTATGCGAATCTCCCCATCAAGGAGGCTGCTAGTGATGCATGTGCATTCTGTATTCCCGAAACCTTCCAGAAAAAAATTACACACTGGCCGCTAAACAAGCGGATTTCGTGCAATCTGACATAGCCGCACATAGCGGGCTAATAAAGAAGCGCCGTAGCTATACTAAACCGGACTATGCTGTGTGTTTATCTCTCGCATAATTGTTATTATTATTACTATTATGATTATTATGCGCATTCGCAGACAGGCATCACTGGCAGAGTGCTTTAGGCCATGTGATTGAGCAGATCCTGTCGTAACGTCGGCCCCGTTTAGTATGTCAGTAACTCTAAATTTGTGCAACTTTGCCTGGCTGATCAATAATAATATAATGGGACGGGCTCGAACAGAGTCCAGTCCGCTCTAGGACGTGTTGCTTACTATCTACTGCCCGGACGTATGTAGGATATATTATGATGGGTTAACTTCGGCACACATGTAAGCGTATTCGACGTTCGTAGAGGTCAACTCCGAGAGCGCGGAAATAAAAGGATAAGCAAATACCCTATCACTTGCACATACAGATTGGATGTGCGTTCACCAGCAGCAGAAGCGTGGGTTTGGTCAGTTTGATCGATCGGTTAATTGCAGAATTAACGTAAGCTAAGACAGTGTAGTAGAGGATTACGACGGATATCCCTGTAGCTTTACCTTCAGAAGGGCATATTAGTAGAAAGCTTCGTCTTGTTTCCTGACTGGTATAAATCGAGCGTACAGCTAATAGTAGACGACACTCTTATCCACTGAATGAACTTCCTTTAAGGTGACTCGTGATTCAAGGAGGCAAAAGGTGTTGCTCATCACCAAGCCACTGTTGCAATGAGCGTTATGCTTTAGTCGGAGTCGATTGGCAGAAAATATGGTAAGTAGACATGACTATACTGCCAAAACAAAAGTCATAACGTTATGTGCTTTTAGCTGCTGCTGCTGCTGGTTTTGCTGGTAAGCCAGTCCTAAAGAAGAAGATGCGAGATATCACGAGACGCGAGACAGAGGGAAGGCGACAATAATCGACTCTGGAAACACACAAATACTGATACGCATCCGGGAGTCGCTCTGAGCAGTTCAGCAGGGCAGGGAATCATTTCAGTCGCACATGCGATTAATATTTAGTTGTTGCTATAGATAGATACGCTGGGCTGCCGATCAAAGTCGGAGCTTCTTCTCACGTATCATCGCAATCCGACGGTAGCAAATGTTCGTTTGTTCGTGTGCTTGATTTTTGGATTAAAGTATAAGTCGAACCGTAGGATAAGAGCGTAAGCCGAAGTACGTCAGAGTACGCAAACGGCAAATCATTCGACGTTTTTCGACTTCACGGTGGAGTGAGGTCGCCTGAGGTCGACATCTCGCCTCAAGTGTCTGTCCGTAGTGCCGCAGTGCTGATGCCATAAGGCGTAAGATCAGCAGTCCGGTCAGGAAGTAAGCGTGACTGAGCACACGTGTCACCTTGATGCCGTTGTCAGGGACCGAGGTCGGACCGAGTTAGGCTTCTAAAAATAATTATTATTATTATTATGGTTTTATTGAAAATAACCATTTCAAGCGGTACACGTTCGTTTTACACCACTGACAACTTTTTTTTTGGTGAGAGGGAAAAACGCTTTTACGCACACTTAAGGCGGGAAGTGTGGGACTCGATGCCAATGTTGTTGGCATAATACCCACTAAAAACCTCTCACCTAAATGGCCTCAGGAAGAGGCGAGGAGCTGGAACCATTCTTTAATATTACTTCAACCCCTACTTCTTCATCACTGCCTACTACTACTGCTACAACTGCTTCTATCACTGCTACTAGATTGAGTTTTATCTTTACAATCTTATCATCATCATCATCGTAATCAACATGTGTAATTCCATCTACTCGATTACTCTTTTCTGTAACAGTTGCTACTTGTTGTATAGTATCTGGTCGTTTTGATTGTTGCTGCATGTTGCTGATGTTGTTGTAACTCTGCCTGCGGTCTGCCTTAGATCAACTGATGACTGACCGACTACTCCTCATGTTGCTGTGGCTTTTCTTGCTGATGCCGCAGTTGTTTCCGTTGCTGACCAGATCAGCATCAACATCACCATCACCATGATCGGTTCCAGCAGCAACAGCAGCAATATCTTAATCTACGGCTATGATGGTGTTGATGACGATGATGTGCGAGGTCGGAGGTGGTCGGCCGGTCGGAGATCGTGCATCGTTCCATTTGCTGTAAGCATCCACCAGCGGCACTAACCGGCAACAATACAACAACAACAGCAGGGCAGAGCAGCAGCAATAGTAATAACAGCGCAAGCAGCACCACTCATAATCAAAGCAGGAGCATTGGCAGTAAACAAGTATTTGTTGTTGTTGTTGCTGTTGCTCTGGTGGTCAGGCAAGGACTCAGCCACGACATAGCTCGGTCACGCGGTGGTGGCGGCAGCGACAGCGTCAACACGCGGGTCGGGCTGCTGCTGCTGTTAATGCTAATTCGGCATTGATCCAACTCTTTTTCTTCTCCTTCTCATCCTGGTCCTGTTTCTGACTAGGACTATTGTCGCCCTTGCCGTCGTCCTGCAATGTTCGGTGACGGTGTTCGTGGCCACGACGCCGCCCGTCGTTCAAGTCCGTCACCTGTTGATTCATACACCATTCCATTCCGTCCATTCAGACAGATTAGGGAAGAAAGCAGGTGAGAGGGAAAATATGAGGAGACAAAGCTAAATTATAACGACAACAAGATAAACGGACCACGCGCCAGGGTTGGACAAAGAGGAAGAGCGAGAGCGGGAGCCTGTCTGCCTTCAGGCTACCCCGCAGGCTCACAAATAAACCGCCGTCGTTAACGTGAGTTGTTGCTAACAGCTGTTGTTGTTGTTGCTGCGTTGTTGCTCCCAATGGCGACAAAACCGCCACAAACAACAACAGGGGAAGGACAAACGGGGTGCTGGTGCCAGCGACGGTTGTCACAGCCTGTTTTACCATCAGTTGTTGTTGTCTTTGGTATTGTTTTTATTGTTGGAGTCATCGTCTTAGTTGTTCCACGAATTACTCATATTATTTATATCACTATAATTACTGGCTGATACGTCTACTTGTTAATGACGATACCGGAAAACGGGAAGCTGCACCGACAGCAGAAGTCATTAATGCCATGGCAGAGTGCCGTTAGACAAATTATATTGATATCATTAATAGTAAGCACAGTTACAACAACGGTTAGATGCGACCGACACATTATCGGCATCTAACGAGAAGAAGATATGATATTATCCAATATTGGCTAGTCAATTGCCCCGAAAGTAGTAGACACTATACTTTGTACGCGCATAGTACTAGCTGCGTGCATAATATCGCACGTTCGTAGTACATACATACATCATGTCGTTGAATGCAATATGTATACTAAAGGTGTAACTATATATATATATATACAATGTGGGGTTATTCTATACTACGACCACATTTTTGTCACTACAACATACATACTTGAACCAGCCGATTGTCAATTTTATATAATAATATGTGTGTTGAATGATTATATTTATAGAAATTAAACAATATGTTTGCATCTTCTCTGACAAATATATACATAATGTATATGAAAATCACTCAATGTAAGGATATTCTTCACGTCAAGATTGTAATTAAAGTTGAAAGTCCGGACGCGGCTGAACTAAGTATGTGCAGTGAAATTTCAGGAGATGTTAAGTTTCTAGAAACTGGAAAGCACTGCTAAAAACGGTATGATGCACTGGTTCCTAGAGGCCTATTCAACACACAACCATATTAGACCCTTGTCGTCCATGTGTTTTGAAGTTTGGCTATTCGTGTGCACTTAAACATACCATATTTGCATCGGTATAGAAAATTCTGGGTTTGTTTTCAAGTCCTTTCATATATTCCTCGTAAAGCACGACCACCTTGCAATCATCAAAAGTCTGCTCGATGGATACCTCGTAATTAAGTGCAGGACAAGAAGGAAGCGCGGGTAATTTGACTTGATAATTTCGGATAAAAGGCGAGGGCTGGCCCTCTTTGTTCTTGGGTAATTAGAATTGAGCACATTTTTATGACAACGAAATTGTGGCGAGAATCGAACTCGAAGAATGTATTAAAAACAGTGACAAGCGATTTGTATACTACAGAATGCCTTCCAAACGTTGCATTAGTTTGTTGCAACTGAGGCATTAGGTTTCGGTGATAAACCATTATGGCAAGAGATAAATGAAACCAAACGCAGGCTAGGGAAATGGCACAGATTGTGAGGAACTATGGGAAGACGCCCCGCTAAAGCAAACTATTGTGTAATTAGGTAGTAATATAACCATCGTGATAATTAATATTATGAATGCACGACAGACGAGGATATTTGTTAAAATACATATAATTATACCATAGCAATAATATACAACTATATATACGAAGCCAGCAGCACGCTGTATGACATACTACACAGCGAGCGCATCTGATTCAAAAGATATTCCATAAGGAATGGTAAATAAAACTCATATATAATGAGAAGAAGACATTTCAATTTACGAAAATGTGTGCATGAAGCCATCGACGTGGAGCTGGAAAACGTCGAAAATTAAATTTGGAGGTGCGCAATTTCAATGCCCAGATCTACCGCCTCAAGGAAGTCATAGAAATTCATAGAAATTACACCAATGTCAAGAAAAAATCTACTTTCGGGGGAAAACACATATCTGAACCCTTTCATAGAAGTTATAAAAACTTTGCCAGGCTTCCATGTAGGAGCAGCGTGCAAGTACAGCGTGTTTGGCCTAAGTAAGACGACGCTGCCGGAAGGTGGGTGGAGTCCGCAGCAACGAAACTGGCC
Organism: Dermanyssus gallinae; assembly: GCA_003439945.1. NCBI lineage: Eukaryota > Metazoa > Arthropoda > Arachnida > Mesostigmata > Dermanyssidae > Dermanyssus > Dermanyssus gallinae. The sequence continues at coordinate 30,808 of QVRM01005682.1, read as the reverse complement.
GATGCCACCGATTATGGATGATTAGAGCATCGCTACTACAGCGTCAAGATAAATCGCGTAGATATCAGCTTGACTCCATATGAAAGGGAGGTCGTTTTGCATGCATGGCTTGTCTAACAGACAGACGACAATGTGAAGTCACTTATTTATTTATTAATTTGCATTATCTGTTTTGGGTACACTATCGCTTCCAGTTTGCCCTGAATGTCACAGAAAAAGCGCATGGGCCGAGGCAGCAAACGCAACGGTAGCGTAATTGTGTAAAGACAAAACCTGTCCGAATTTCCCATGGCAGCAAACTTATCGCCTCCGCTGTTGAACAAATTAGAGCGTTTGCGTTGTACCGTATCAAACCGCATTACCCATATTTCCAAGGCACCTAAAAAGCCCAGGTTTAAGCCCAGGACCAGTCAAGAAGGATACCAACCATGACCAAAAACAGAAACAATGGGCAGCACAATATGTTTTAGTAAAAAAATATACACACTTAAATCCACCATTATTATTTAGAAATGACAAAATGCCACCTAAAAGTGATACACATGTCATGTTCTAGCGTTTATGAAGCACCTACGTAACGGCAGATGTCACAATTAGGCGTGCCGCTGTATAACGGTTTGTGGCAAAGTGCCACCTGGGTACAGCTTCTTGTGCGACCCGTTCTGGCCTCGTTATACATTTTCTACATAGATGGCCTCGGTCGATATGGTCTATGGACATATAGCTTCCTCTGCTTTTATAAGCTTTCAATTTAAACTTTATATTTGCCATTTTCACCTATTTGCAATGTGTTGCGATGCGGTTTGTATCACTTATACAAATTTTAGCCGTTGCGGGATAATGCTCTCTGAAGTCGCAGTTGAATCTGAGCAGAGACTTTATTTGTCTGATGGAGACTCGTATTTTGTTCCAGTAGAATACTTTTATGTTTCTGATCGACACCTTTCACTGGTTGGAGTTGACGTGCGACAGAATAAGCAAGTTAGCTATGTTACCCCTTGTAGATATGAGTGTTGCTGATATTGCTAAACTTGGTAAGTTGGGATGCACACCAAGGTATGAAGGCCTAATTTCAAATTAGAGAGAGTATTTTATAAGTTCTGAGAGCAGCAGAATGCATATTTGTTTGTAGTGCGATTGCACTGAGTCTCGCATCCAGAGGTGTTGTGTCTGGCCAAGTTCAGGTGGACACACGACTGTCGGGGCAAACGTGCAGTGGAGAGGGTAGATACGAGTAGGTATGAGAAACGTCCAGACGATTCGATAGAAGCGTCTACTTGGACCGAGACGAATCTAATGTATTCCAGAACAATCTCTGAGGCAATAAATACAGCTGATACAGAGTGCAGAAAATAACTACAGAGAATGTAGCGACACTCTACAGGTGACCGCAGGCAATCGTGTTTTCATTCCTACGTTTTCGGCTAGTCTAAGTTCAATAGACTAAGTCATTAGATCAGTGTGTACAGTTCACGTACATATTAGTGGCGACGAAGATGGGATGGTCGTAACTAGTGCATACGTACGTCAAAGTTCAACTACATATTACAGAGGCCTAGAGTTGTTTTCAGTGCTCGTTTTTTTGGAGTCGATGAAGCGACCCGATAAGACGCATCTGTGTAAAGCCATAAACTTCTACAGCGTTAGTGAGATTACTAGACGTAGACAAAATGCATCGCCATCAGGCAGTTCTGGCGATTCGTCAAACTCTGTATAAAGAAAATACGATCCGCTCCATATCGAGTTAATTTCTTAATTCGAATATTTACATCAACTGTGTCCAATTATTCTCTAAAACCTATAGACGCACCGGCGACTGTCATTTTAACATTCGATTTCTACAAACCTCTCCAACAAAATCCATAATTGGTACAGTCCCTAAGTCATAACGTTTGGTGAAGTACATATCAAGGTGTTCGTTGAACTGTTAATTTATAACTTCTTCGAAACACCTTAGATATTGCCACTGCGGCATCAATGACGTCGGTAAATCGTCTCCAGCCTTGAGAGGGTATGTGACCTTCTCCCACAGAGCATATTTGACCCATTTGGCAGGTAAGGTTCGATCCCTTGTGTGGGAATCTATGTCAGAAAGGATATTTCAGAGAGAAAAACGAATGAGACAAAGGATGACACGCTTCAGTGGCACACTTTGATTCTGTGGTTGATTATTCCACGCTGACTTGCCTGGGAGATCCTGAAGTCAAGAACAATTTGTGTTACACACCCAAAAATGTACAGAGAGAGAGGCAATATTGCTACACGCCATGGACGTGGGGCGCCAGGGGCACAGCAAAACGAGCTGCTTAACGGCCTTGGATAAGAGCCCATTTTGGTAAAAGCATATACACGTTTCAACAGGACTCTGCACTCTTCTCGAAGCAAACTCAACGATAATTCTGCGGCAATGTGCTAAGATATATTTTGTCAGGACATTGGCTCCCATATTCACCTCACTTCACCCAAGGAATTTTTCAACCTCGAGTATGTTGAAGTCCGGTCATTACTGCCAATTAGTAATGGAGGGTTGTATGAAGCCTTGGGTGAGAGCCCATTTCGGCAAAAGGCTATAGGCGTTCCAACAGGACTTTGCACTCGCCTCAAAACAAACTTAACTATGGTTCCGCGGCAACGCAGCAAGGTACGTTCCTGTAGGACAATGGTTGCCATATTCACCACAGATTTTCTATCTAGATTACTTTGAAGTCCAAGGTGTGCTTCAAAAACAGCAACCTGCAAGGTTTTACGTCAGCCGCTCAGGAAGAGTGGAAAAAAATCCGAAGTGTGTCGTTTCAGGCGCAAGCGATAGGCTTGTTGACAGGTGGACTACGACAGGCCCACATACGGGGAAACTCAATAATGAAGTTTGTTTCAAAATCATTAAAATATTGGATTGATGATATAAAGTCTATGGAGTCCAGGTCACGTTCTACGGCCCTGATGGGTGACGATGCTAGAGACGGAACTGAAGACGTTACCTAGACCGGCCGAACTATAAATAAAAAACATGAAATATGATTGTAGATAAAACTTCTTATAAATGTAACACTTAATCGCTTCTGTCAATATGGTGTTATATAAATATGCGGGCTTAAGTCACACTGTCATGACATTGAAACCCTCCTCGCGAGCTTGCCGTGCTGTGAACCCACTGTAATAGTCACCCGTGCCGTTTGAAGCTCATACAGATCATGTTCGTAAGAAAGTTGTAGGAAGCATCGCTGGCCTGGTGAGAGAGCCGTAGCATTCTTTCCTATAACTGCCAGTTTGACATGTAATACGCCTACGCCCATAGTTATCTGAGCTACGCAGTTGAGATATTTAGACATATTTATATGCATCTTGTATGTCCGTTACACCGCCGGCCAAAAAAGGGCGTTGCGAGTAACATTGGGATAGCCAGCATAGAAGTAATTTCGTTATAAGTACGTAGAAATGTCGACTCTGCCCCACCCTTTGCAAACAGAGATGTATATTGCTACTGAATCAGTCAAACGAATCTTAACGTTGGGGAGTTCATTCCAACCTGCTAAATCTCTCCCACACAATATCAAACCTAAACACAATTATATCACACTCAAAACGTCTCATCTTGTCTGCAGGTTCATGTAGCCAATCTCGCGATTGTTTGAGGCACCAATAATTTCAAAGATAAACGGCTGCACAACTGACTGAAGCGATACTTTTGCACCAAAACAAATCTGTGGAGTTCCATACTGCTGCATAGTTGCTGTATCGCCATGAAGTGTGTGTCAAGTCAACCGAGCAGATCGCTAAATCAGCGACGAATCACGGTGGTCGAACTCATTCACCAGCGCGGACTAGACGGTCCATCCACGGAAGGAAAATCGTCGACTTTTGATGCCGCTCAGTACGAAGGTGGAATAAACGGGATCTGGTTTTCTCAAAATAATAAACGTCATCTATTTAACGTTCTAATTACTCCAACCCAAATATCTTAGAAAAATTGCGTCAGAAGAGTGCTATGTATTGCACTGGGATTGATCCTATGACTCTAAGCGTCACCATCGTTAGCAATCTCTTCCACTACGTCCCGTCGACATTATGTTCCAGTCAAAGAGAAGATGAGCTCTTGAGGCTTGAGGAAACTTCGAATAGACGCATGTCGCTAAGGTAGATACTCGTTAGACTGCAAAGTCATTCCCCGCAATGTATGAAGGTTTGGTCTGCGTTCAACGCATAGCAGTAACATGTCGTTAGACTGTTGCAGTCTTAATGTAGTCTATGCAGTGAACGGTGTGTCTATATATAGACGCTCAGAAATTAAAGTGCCGGGAAAGACGTGTGAGCTTAGTATGAGTACCGTAGTTCTCCTCTCTCCATTAAGCACAGATCCAAATGCTCTGAACAAAAGGGAGCCCCCCTTCTCGGGCGATCTTCTCGTCCAAAGGCGTTATAAGCTTACACTAGAATTATTGATTTTTTCACGGGGGCTGTTTTGAAGCTTACACTAAAGCGCTAGGATGTAAGCCTGCACAATTAAACGCCGTCTGAACGTTTCAAAGAACAATATGTACAGCACTACTAAGTACAATAGTTAGCTACTACATTAACTACAGTTATCTTCAAGCAGCAAAGTTTTGAAAATAATGAACGCCTTCACAGAACGACGTCGGGACGCACGGGTCAGCTAGTTGAGTGCCGCACCATAAAATAAGATTTTGTCTCCTCACGTGAGACTATTCAGGTCGCCTAACCACTCATAAGCGAATTCATACCGGCTCAAAAACTCAATTTTATTTCACTCCGCAGAGAGCGCCTTCTGAGACGGCACGTATTCTCATTAAACATTCAACATCATACATAGATTTTCAATTCAAACATTTATTCACCTTTGCCAGGTAGTATAAACACAAATATATATATATATATATATATATATATATATCTTCACTGTATACAATAGCGACTAAAATTGCACCATTAGGCATGGTCGTGTCACAATTGGGGGTTGAGCCCACAAGACATCCGGTATATAAGTATATACTACACGGACTATATGGCTGCAACCCAATTTTCTCCTATATGAAAATAGACTAGAAAGTGCTCATCGCGAATGTTTTAAGATCGGGTCTGTCAGGCTACCTAGGGAAGGGACCAGAGCACAGGAAGCGGCGTGGTATCTTCCACAGTGTGCTTCGCATCTGGAGCACCTGCAATGCTCATCTGGTTCGTGGAAGTCCCGCACGATACACAGTTTATGATGAAAGCCGTGTACGGCATAGCGGGTTACGACGTGACGGTTGTAACGATACGCCCCTCTCCATTCGTTACGTGTCATAGCTCCAGTTTCGAAGAATTTATCATCGATATCCGCGAACTTTATCTCCCAGCATTCAAGGTTGTCCTTGAAAGCCGTCGTCGTTGACAGATCTAAGCGGTGCCGCAGATCCTCGGTGAACAGCGGTGTGTCTGCTAGGAGATATACTAGGCGGTTCCGGGTCGAGATGTGTAATCCCAGAGCCCTCTTGAGAAAGGAGGCCTTAACACGGTTAAGCTGTTCGAGGTTTTGCGCCGTGAGGTCCTCCCAAATGACACGTATCCCATACGACGCGATCGGGGCTATTTTGAGATCGAACAGTCTCAAGGCGGTTCCGAGTGACAATAACTGCGGCGATTTTATTGCCCATACGGCGGTCACTGCCTTCCTGCACCTCTCGGCGATGTGTGCGGTGAAGCTGCGTCCGTTATAAGAAAACAGTAGCCCTAGGTATGAAAACCTATTTACGTACGCGAGCGGTACACTGGCGTATCGCAAGGTGTCAGTGCTAGTGATCCTGCCGCCCCTCCTGAATTTCATAGCTTCTGTCTTTCTCTGGTTTACCGTTAGACCCAAAGCATTTACAGCGACGTAAAGACGGGCTAAGGCTTGCTGTACCTGAAACCTGCTTGGACCATATATGACCAAGTCGTCCGCGTACAAGATAACTTTGACTAAATTTCTAGGGCCTCTTATTTGGGCGGGCGCATAGAGCATAACAAATACGGAGCTGCGAGGTCAGCAGCTCTAAGTATGCTCAACCTGTTGAGCCTATACATCTCAGGCCAACACTGTATTGGAGTAACGTCCCCTACATTGTCTTCATACTACGTCCCACGTAGAATTCATTACATGTTGAGGACTACCGATACCCATAATAAGGACACACATCTATTTTCTCTGATTCTGGAAGTCTTTCGAAAATGATTGGCGACTCTCGGCTACTGTATTATTGAATCAGTTTCTACGCTATTTTAATGCATCCTGGTAGTAGCGCTTCAATCCTGTTCCAAACGACGATATGTCAGGTATTTAAAAGCGATGGTTTCAACCAGCCAAGCTCAATTCCTCAACGGATAACGGTCTGATAATGAGCGTTGACGAAACGAAGTGCCACAAGGAATGGCGTGTTCAATCTCGGCGCGACACAACATGTTCGAAGCGACCTTTTCAAAGAGTGTGACCTTGTGGACAAGGCGGCTGGGTTGTGAGCGGAAAAAAGGAGGCCAGCCCCTATACCATTCAATGCGACCTCAAAGCTATTTATCTCGCTTGCATTAAAAATACCATCTGGACATTTAATATACGCCTGTTGATCAACGTGAAATAGGATAGGAGCACCTTCGCTCACCGCGAATAAAATGTGATGCTTTCTGGTCTCAGTTAAAGCACTCCGGAAAACCTTTGTGACAAGGACAGCAGGGCTCGTGTCATTTTCCCTGAGAAAGTTCTGGCAGCATGTAGGGCAGACTCTATTACGTTGAGTCTACTGCAGCCACTCCGATGTATACAATCCAGGCCGTCTTCCTTTTTCGACGTGACGAGGCGACCGTCAAGGAGAATTGACGAACTTCCTAAAGCACTTGTGGCCGGGCTTAAGACCTCCAGGAAGGCCGGTCTAGGCCAGTAGAGGTAGAATTCTACCCAATTTATGCGTCGCGTTTGGTCCTGTTAGTCTACCGAGCAAGATGGCTTAGTGGCAAAGCGTTCGCCTTGCATTCGGGAGGACTGAGTTCGAGACCCAGACCGGCCACTCTTAAATTGATTTGCATGGTTTCCAATTTAGACAAGGTAAATGCCGGAGTGGATTAAAAAATAGCCATGACATGAAAAAACCGTACACGGGCATTTGCCTTACGGAAAATCAAAATAAAAAGTTAGCACGCATTACTGTCGTGAGTGATTTCTCGTTGGCCTCACGGATTGGCGTTTGCAAAACAATAGGGTGTACATACAGGGTGTTATTTTTGGTAGCCCCATTTTCGAATGTAATTGCCAAAGCTTTCGTATCGTTTCGTTAAGGCATATGCTTACCTTATTTTTCTTAACAAGTACCATGATGAATCAATATTTGTTGGTAGTTCAAGTTGTGTCTAAATCTGTTACTGCAAGTATTTATCATGTGATGCCGCATCATAGCCTTCATTCAATTAAATATATGTTTTAGTTGTGCGATAGTTTGGTCAAGGCGACGGATTTAGTTAGATTTGTGATGTGTGTTAGCCTCCTTTATATTCAAAATTCGTAAATCTATTAATTATTCGTATCGAAAGACTTTTATTTAGGGTACTCATTCGTTTGGTTAACACTGGCTGTAGATATTTAGACACGAAAAACAACAGTGTAACTTGCACGGTAATTCGAATTACGTTTCAACGAATTAACTTGCATATAATACGAATCGTAATACGCTCCAGCTAAACTGGACATTACTTACCATAATCATATGGTTACCATAATAGGGTTAGAGCATTAAGCACGATGAGTGCTTGTAGAAAAAGGCAACTCTCTCCATTGCTAAAGAATGCCTAGGCCTTAAAACGGCGATACTGTTGTTTAACCACTTTGACTTTGTTCCAGGAAACAATTAGATAAATATATAAGTTGAGAATTTGTAAGAACAAAGCTAGGCAGAATAGGCAGTTAGGGTACCTATTAACCCTGGTTCATTAGGACAGCCCCTTAGATCACATGTGCCGAATTAATACAGGACAAAAATATTCCCAAAAAAATATTGAATTAATTAACATATTCAAAACATTGCAAAATATTTTTAGGTTGCGCAAGCACCTTCACTAGGGCTAGCTTAAATGATAGCCTTATTACAGTGAGACACCTTTTACGTTCGATACCTTGGGGGAGGAGGAAGGGCAAGTAAAATTATTGAGGGAATTACTGCTAAGATATGCAAGTGTCTCAGATTAGCCATGGGGGACCCACGCACTGGTGAATTCTTCCGGCAAAGGCTGCTATTGAATATACAACGCGGAACGCTACAACGCTGCTGGACACCTTCTCCAGTTTGTCGACACCGGGTCTGTACCTAGGGCTGATGTAGCTTGTCGTCACGCTTACTGTGGGATAATTGCTTAAACCCCATTATAATATATATATATATATATATATATATATATATATATATATATATATATATATATATATATATAATTATCTGTTTTCATTATACTGAATAGCAGACCTAAATATTAGTTTAAAAAATGAGCATTGGTTGTTGAGATTCCACATTAGGTGAATCATATGCAACCAAGTTTTGTGCAAAGTACTACATCATTATAACGCACAATTTCTTTTGTATTGCCACTGTAAGGCAGATTTGGCCGAACGACAGAATACAAATGAACCTTGTGAGCATGAGCCCGTTATAAAGACCACAGGTTATGCTCAAGGTTATAATCTTAGCCCTCTGCTTTTTTCTACCCTTCTCAGCGATCTGCCGCCAATAATTCGCAAGGAACACGACACGGTCGGCATCACACTATATGTTGACGATATCGTCATGTACAGTCGCGACAAAATGGAGTTGCAGCGAAGCATACACGCCCTGGAGAGGTACTGTGAGATTAACGGCCTTATGATTAACGCCGAAAAAACGAAAGCCATCAAATTTAGACCTGAAGGACCGCTTGTTCGTTCCGATCGCTTGAAACTCAGTACTGGTGCAGTCGAGTTCGTTAACACCTTCTGCTACCTTGGAGTTAACTTTTCGATGAAGGGCACAACCTTCGGACACACATCGCCGAACGGACCAAAAAAGTATAGTCGCGATGTTCACAATTGAAGAGCCCCAACAATTATCTCTGAGCACACTAAAAGCAATTTTGACCTGAAAGTTGCTTCGGTGGCGGCCTACGGCATCCACGTCATATAGGAGCACCTAAGTCAATCACAGCTAGAAAAACTAGATAGGGTAAAGCCCGGGTTTTTCAAGCAAGTCATTGGGTTGCCACGAAATGCGAAAAACCGTCTAGTTCCCTTAGGACTTCTACTCAGCCACTTGTAGAAGATCTAGTAACTAGATTCCGTTTCCCAGAAACCCCTACTCTTATTCTGTTTAGAGACAGTTCGAGCAGTTATTGGAAGCATCTTTAAATCGCCAGCAATAATCACACAGAACTGGCAGAGTGATATATACATACCATACATATGTTGCAATAAATAAATGATGGTATTAACTCAAGTTATCAACGCCGATTAGTAACCATTCGGACAGAGTCCCCAAGGCCAGTCTTCTTTTGGAGGTTTTGGGCATGCATAAGGCCCATGCTTGGCTAGCAGTTGTCAGCAACTTGTGTCGAAACCTATATTCCCCTTCCCGGCCCGTGGCATTTCTTCTACCGTTAAGGTTCCAGTACTGGGATCACCTGTTGCTCGTATAAGTGCATCGCAAACCTTTCGCTGTGGTTGCGTCGTCAGCGGAACTGGCCCATCCAACGTTTTAGAGAGGGGTGAACACCTATGATAATGGCACCGACCCGAGTACTTTTAAATCTTGCTTTTACCGTAATTGCGTTGTTTTAAACTGGGTGGCGGTTGGCCCGACTGCCTCTACGACTGCGTCCCCGAAGCGCATGACACCGTGTCCCAAAATTAGGTGAGAGTCGGTCATGGTGCTACCCCCAGACAAGAATCTGGCCCTTTAGAAAAAATCGAAGCAAAAACCAGAGAGATCAGGGCGGAAGCCCTACCATCTGAGTGCCCTGTGAGATGAGAGGTAGAGACACTGCTGGACTGTGGACGACATACGGCTAGGAACGAATCTTGCCTTCTGCGACAGACAGAATGTGCGACTGGAAAAACAACTAGCGTAAAACCTAGCTAACCACTCCTTTTAGTAGACACCACTGAATTTTCTGTTATTATAACTCTGAGGCGCCAAAAATCCAACACAAACAGAGCGATACAGCCACTCAACTATGCAAGCTCCGATGGCACTTGGATGACAGAATTCGAAACCGTACGCTCTCAGCTCGCGGTTGCTACACTTCTTCTCCAACTCTTCGCGGGCTGGTTCTTTACCTCACGCCTAAACCCACTGCAACCCACCCTGGGAGCTAGGGAGCGCGGCAAATTTGAAATAGCCCGCCATTCGGTTTTCTTGCGAACGAACGGGCGCGCCGGGCGGTGCGCGCCGACGGCGGGTAAGGGCGGGCGCCAACGGTGGCCGTGGTACTTTTGCCCTCGCTCTTCGTTGCAGCTGACCCGTGGCCGTGCGCCGAGTGTGGCACTTTCGGGGTGTAGCTGCTGCGTGTAAGGGTAAGTGTGTGGTGGATCTGAGAGTGTGAGTACCTCGGTGTGTCGCCGCTATGTGTATTGGGTCGATGTGTGTGTGGTGGTTCTGGTGGTGGTTGGTACAACAGGCCAGGCCCGTCCGCTGCTGGCACCTAGCTCGGTAGCTCGTCGTCGTCGTTTTCGTCGCCCCTGCGTGCTGTTCGGCCATATTAAAATCAGTCCGCTCTCTAGCCATGTGGTATTGCGTCCGCGTGGAGCCCACCGTTGTCGTAGCTGTAGTGTCATTGCTGCTGATGCCCGTCGTAGACGAGCCGAGGAAGTTTGTGGTGAGCAGTTGTAATTGTAGTCGCCGTCGTAATAGTTGTAGTGGTGGTAGTGGTCGTAGTTGCAATATTACCTGTGCGAGTTGTCTCGTTACGGCGGGACCCAACGACTGCGAACGCTATCGGACTTGTTCTTGATGACTACAACTAATCGCTATCGGTGGTCACTAGTGTTGCTGCTGCTGCTGCACCACTGCGAGTAGTATTAAGTGCTCCGACTACTATTACTGCTGTTGCTGCTGCTGCAAATAGCTAGCTGATTGTCTGTCTGCCTAGCTACCTATATATATATATATCTACGTATCAATCGACCGATCTGCGTAGACAAACGACGAGTGTGTGTATTGTGTCGTGTCGTGCTGTGCCGTGCAGACGCACGCCGGCCTCACACGGCCAACGGCCTAGCTTTTAGGCCGAGGCCGCGGCTGCAGCAGCAGCGTGCATCGCGTGTAAATCGCTTTCGGTTCTATCCGTCTATCTGACCCCGTCTGTTCGTTCGTTCGACGAACTGTTGCGGCGGGGCTGAGCTCAAACTTAGAGCTCTCTCCGTCTACTCAGCTCTACCAGCCGGCGGCCAACGACACAACGAGCTCGATGGCTCGAAACGGCAAAAAAAAGTCGACCAAAAACGGTAGGTGAACAACAAATAATAACAAAAACTAACTTGTCGATTACGTGTGTTCGCCATGTACGCCATTCATTCATTGCATACGCAAACAGCGTGAAAAAGAACAAGGCGAGAGAGAAGGAACAAAAACACATAGCAAGGCATGCTGGTGGGTGGGTGATGATGATGATGTCGACGATAATCATATTGGCGATCGTCTTGTTGTCGATAATGATGATGATGATGATGAGGATGATAGTGGAAAATAGGTAGTGGTAGTGTTATTTACGACGATGATGCTGATGATGATATTAGTGATCGTGTTGGTGATGATGACAATCATATTGTTGTGACGATAATGGTGTGACGACGCTGTCGAGGAGCGTCGATTGTCCATGAACGATAATGGATCATGGTCATCATCATCATCATTATTAATGATGGTCGGTCGGCCGTCCGTTTATAGACAGCTGCTGCAGCTGTTACGCCGTTACCACCGCCACAGCCATCGCACAAACGGCCACCGCCATGCTGCACTCCTTTAATGCTGCTGCTGCTGCTGCTACTGTGGCTGCTACGGGATTCTCGTGTTCGATGGTGGTGGCATGAGTGGCGCGACCGCCTCTCTATCTCTGGCCATCGCGGGCGCTTCTGCGGTAGAAGCGACAGCAGCAGCAGCAGAAGCGACAGCAGCAGCAGCTAGGGGCTAACATCTCTAGCTGTCATGGCGGCTGCGCTGTGACCCACCGAACGAGCCGCCAGCGACCCGCCATCCAGCCATCCATGCCTCCTCGAGGAGGAGGTAGGTGGTTTTGGCGGGCCATTTCGCTGCTCTCCCTTTTCTTCCCGTTGTTTTCTCTCTCTCGGCCTCTCCCGCTCTTTCGCTCGCTGTTTCGCTCGCTCGGAACAGCGAGCGAATTGCTTGCATTCGTGGCGATTCTGCCGGCTGATTGAGTACCGCGGCTTCGTTCGAGACTCCTGTTTTTGAGAGAGTTTGAAAGGTTGAAGTCGGCCGGCCAACCGGCCACTTTACCTGAATGTGGTGGTTGGTGGTACTGCACTGCACACTCTATCTGGTCTAGGCTGAATCTGATCACTACTGTACGGAAGCCGCCCGCTAACCCGCCGGCCTCAACTCAACTATGCGGCGATACAGTCGTCTGTCTGCCCAGACTCGGGCCGGGCGCGTCTTTGCGAGGCACAGCGGGAAAAAGATCATCGCCAGTAGTAGTAGTAGTAGTAGATACGGGAGCAGCAACAACAGCAACAACAGCAGCAGCGGCAGCGGCGGCAGGTCCGCGCTTTCGGTCCCCCAGGGCGGCGACGGCTATCACTGTTCCAGTTTGAAGGCGTGGGTGGGGTGCGCTCTTCGCCAGCGCGAACACGTGGGTGGTGTTGGCAATGTCCACTGTTTGGGTTCCAACTCTGGCCGGTACATATTGTATACAAAATATTGTGTACAGTGTGAGTCGTCTAAATTAGCGGCGGCGGCGGCGGCGCGTATTTTCTCGCCCCATCTTCGGGCGGCCGTACCTAAATGAAAACAGATATTTATTTAGATAGCATTTTGCTGGCCCAACTCGACACGATGACCAGGGTGCTGATGAACATTTGTATTCAGTAAGTGTATGAAGGCTTTCTTAATAACGGCAGTGAACGAGTCTACGCGAGCAGCATGTCGAGAGTTGTAGACTTTTGCTCAGTCACGTCTCACACATTGTAGTTCAACTGATGTATGGGCCGAACAACTTCGATTTATATCGGGTGTGTTCAGCGGCCATAATTATTCAGCGGCCCCCAAAACATGCTCATACGCTTATACAGCCCCTCCTGTACTAAACTGCTAGTATAAGCGCGGACAACATCTTGCTGAAAGGCTTAAGGTAATTCCTTAGAGAGCTCACGTATCCACAATTTCACGACATCTTGTAGAACATGCAAGTTATTTCATTTTGCAATGTATTAACTAACGAATAACGGCGCTGTCCCTTCACTGGAGACTACCGTTAGAACGTCAAATACTGGCCTGGCATTCTTGTTTCTGCGATTGATAGATGCACACTCGATCGTAAATCACGACACCATGTTTAGATCAACCCCAATTTCAAAAAGTGATCATCGTAATCGGGGTTTATACTAAATAAACTTACATAAATATTTTAAAAAAATAAGTCGCGAAATCTTGCGGAATGTTTGCCAGGAATTCCCCTATTGATAACGCATACAATTTCATCTAAATCCTTCTTTTTGTACATACGGGCTCAAAACGGGGCGGGGAAATATGCGCCTATATATATATATATATATATATATATATATATATATATATATATATGACCTCTTTACACCCTTACCAATAGAGCGTTATCATTCAGTAAAAGTCCTAGGCGTTCGTAATGGTAGGTGGTATGGTAGGGGATGAGAGCTACGGAATATTATATTACACCTATGGCGCCAAACCGAAAGCCAGCCGGACGTAGTCGCCAGAATAGTCATATAGAATGACAGCGGTTTTCGCAGCCAATCAATGCTGATCTGTGTTGATCCCCCCCCCCCCCCCAAGAGGCGAACAGATTGAGCCTACGTCATTTCTTCTGTGGTTGATTCTTCAGATGTGCACTCGTGTATAACGCGCACTGCAATCGCACCCATACAGCTTGCTGTATTGATGTTGAAGCGAGTTTCGTTGTCTCATATTCACTTTAATCCATAATGTTCAACGTGTCTTTAAAATGTGGTGCTGTTTAGTCGTCTTGAACCGATAACGCTTGTTCGTCATAGTCTCTACTAAGTGTAAAGATGTATATATATATATATATATATATATATATATATATATATATATATATATATATATATATATATTGTTGTGTCTAGGCATATTCAGGTAGACACAGCTGTCGGCTCGACGCTACACTGTTGTGTCTAGGCATGTTTAGGTAGACACACGGCTGTCGGCTCGGCGCCACGTGCTGGCAGACGTGCAGTGGAAAGAGTAAGCACGAGAAGGTACGAGAAGCGTACAGACGATTCGATAGAAACGTCTACTCGGACCGAATCGATTCTACCACATTCGAGAACAATCTAAGAGGCAATAAATACAGCTGACGCGGAGAGTCAGCAAGCCACTCTACAGGTGACAGCAGGCGATCGTGTTTTCATTCCTTACGTACTCGGCTAGTCTAAGTTCAATAGACTAAGTCCTCTGGTCAGAGTGTGTACAGTTCACGTACATATTAGTGGCGACGAAGATGGGATCGTCGTAACTAGTGCATACCTACGTCAAAGTTCAACTACATATTAGTGGCGACGAAGATGGGATGTTCGTAACTACTACATACGTACGTCACAGTTCAACTACATATTAGTGGCGACGAAGTGGTTACGAACTGACCGACCTTCCTTCAAGCCTTACTTCTACTTTCAAGATCGGCAGGGTGCCATAGTTCTAACGGCAGCAAGTTCACCTGCTACGTCTGAAGGACGTGCCTGCTACTACTACAACTTCTACTTCTTTCGGCAATTACATCGCTACTTCTACTACTTCTTTCGGCAACTACAGCGCTCAGAAGAATTCCACGATGGAAAGAGACGGAAGCATCATGGAAAACGGCCGAGCATTGCCACAGTTCGAGAAATTTATGGAAGAAGAGATGCCGTGGTCTACATATCGGTGTCGCTTCCATGAATTTATACAGCTTAACGAATACCCGGAGAGCAAGCGTGCTCTAGGTTTGCTGAACCACCTCTCGTCCACAGTGTACCAGAAGCTGCGGGACCAGATATTTCCAGAGGAGCCATCAAAGAAGACATACGAAGAACTTCTGGCGGCCTTGGACTTTATCTACACAAGAGGTACGTCAAAATGGGTAAAAAGAGTCGAATGCCAAGACCTAAAACAAGAAGAAGGTGAACAGATTCAAGACTTCGCGCGCAGGTTACGAAGAAACGCGGAAGAATGCGAATGGCCAATGGAATTCCTGACGACAGTACTGCTAGTACAGTTCATCAGCGGTGTCAGGGACGACCATGTAAAGGATCAAGTTTTGCATAAGGCAGATACTTTCAAAACACTGGACGACGCAGTCAAAGAAGCAGAGTCAGTGTTTGTGCGCAAAGAACGGTTAACTATCAACAAAATAGTTGCTAGTACACAGCAGCGGGAAGCCAAGCTGCCTTGGAAGAAGCAACCGACGGGTTCAGGCAGTAAGGACAGTACAGCTCCGGCTCGCTCTAGACAGGGCCTGATGCCAGGCCACTGCTATCGTTGTGGGAAGCCTGACCACAAGGCTGACAAGTGTCCGCATATTAAGTCTACGTGCAATTCATGCGGGAAGACCGGACATCTTAAGATCGTCTGTCAGCAAAGACAGCCCGGTGCTAGTTCAGCCAACAAATTCAAGAATAAGAAGAACGGAGCATTCGCCGTACAAGTTCAACCAGCCTTAAAAGACTTCAAGTATGAACTTTGTAAAGCCAGTACATACAATTCGAACAGTGAGACCCGATATCGACCCGTTACTCGTAACAGTCGAGATCGAGGGTACCGATGCTACAATGGAAGTGGACAGCGGCTGTGGAGCCACTGTGATGCCACTTTCACGTTTCGCGGCTGTTTTGCCAAAATTCATACACCATGAGCCAGACATTACGTTAAAAGTGGCGAATGGCAGTGAAGTGAAACCACACTCTTTCGTGGAAGTTCACGTGAAGTACCGCAACATTACAAAATTATTGCGGCTGTACCTGGTCAACGATCCCCAATTTCCAATGTTATTCGGTCGCGATTGGATGAAGGCGCTGAGATGGGGGCACCTCGAAGTTCATCGAGTTGAAAGCGAAGCTAGTGATTTACTTTCCGCATACCCCAGGCTCACTCCGTCAGGCATTGGCACACTACCGGCAGTACACGCACTTACAGTCCAATTCAAGGACCAGCCGAAGCCAGTGTACAAGCCCAGGAAAATACCTTACGCACTCGCCGAGAACGGTAAGAAGGAGCTACAGACAATAGAGATGAAATACCTTACAAAAGTTGGATCATCGGAAAAGAAACCCGGAAAGTTCAATACACTTCAGCGTTTCGAGAATCAGCATTCAGAAGCTACAGGAAGTAGCCGTGCATCCATATTCCTCGGCCGACAAATTCGCATATCCCAGCTGAAAGAGAAGCGACAAGTTCCAGCGAAGCCAGCTGAGATGGTCTCTCGATTCAGCGTGGGGGAGTCTGTGGCAGTCCGAGACTACAGAAAAAAAGACAAGTGGTGTGTGTCCAGTGTCGTACAGATACTGGGAAGAAGGCACATGCTAGTGCAGTCGCTCGAGCTCGGCACGGTAAAGAGACATTTCGATCAAGTTCAAACGACGAACGTGGAAAAGGAAACGTGCCATACACTGCACATGCACTTCGATGGTACGGTCGACCACGGCGGCGAACTGCCAAAGCATTCAGGCGTTGCCGTAGCGAGACCATCCTTTATCGCTACGCCGAAGTCTTCTCCAGCACCGACATAATTTTAAAATGTGGAGCAGGAATTTTCTACCGAGCCAGCTACGCCAGTGGAGCCGATTACGTCAATACCCCTACAAGAGCTTATAGTTCTGCGACTAAGAACAAGGATCAATTATCGAGAGATGGCCGGTCAAAGCCGTCGTCGTACGTAGCTCTAAGCATTACTACATATATGCTTTATTACATATTTCATAGTTAGCGTGGGGGACTGTTGTGTCTAGGCATATTCAGGTAGACACAGCTGTCGGCTCGACGCTACACTGTTGTGTCTAGGCATGTTTAGGTAGACACACGGCTGTCGGCTCGGCGCCACGTGCTGGCAGACGTGCAGTGGAAAGAGTAAGCACGAGAAGGTACGAGAAGCGTACAGACGATTCGATAGAAACGTCTACTCGGACCGAATCGATTCTACCACATTCGAGAACAATCTAAGAGGCAATAAATACAGCTGACGCGGAGAGTCAGCAAGCCACTCTACAGGTGACAGCAGGCGATCGTGTTTTCATTCCTTACGTACTCGGCTAGTCTAAGTTCAATAGACTAAGTCCTCTGGTCAGAGTGTGTACAGTTCACGTACATATTAGTGGCGACGAAGATGGGATCGTCGTAACTAGTGCATACCTACGTCAAAGTTCAACTACATATTAGATATATATATATATAAATATAACCGATTTTACGAGGCATTGCATATGTTTGGTCGATGCGAAATCTTTATCACTACACAACCAGTACTATTATTTTGTTTTATTATTATGATTGCTTCTACTATTATTTTTATTGAAATTTATGTTACAACTAGTTCTCAAGGTAACCGCTTGCCTTTTACCTCGATGCTGATTGCTGCTGCTGCTGCTTCTACTACCACTACTAGTGAAATCAAGCTATGAAAATCAGTTATGTTCATCTATTGGTTGTAGTATCGAATAAGAAATATATCAATATGATGCCCAAACGTTGTTACGAAAGCATGTTATGGTTTTCGAATAGCAGTTTTTTTTGTAAGTCGTGATGTTTGCCATTTGTTGTTTACAAAAACAACTATGGCCGCATTTCCGTCGAAACTGCAAAGCCGAACTCCTGTTTAGACGGCTAACTGTAAGTAATCTGTGTGTTAGGGAGAAAATATGCAAGAACTGAAGGAAAAAACTCCTGGAAACAGCAGGAGTCGAGTGGTAGAAGAAGGAGGAGAAAGTGAATCCGGAGTACGCAAACGAGTCCCACAAGCAATGTACTTTAAATGCGAACATCGACCGTCTACATTTTCCCTACCTTAGGAGGGTCGGGTCGGGTCAAATTGCTTTACAGGCGCTCTATTCCCTATATGGAACAGAGCAACAAACACAGCATAGCAGTCACCGCATCTGCGGAAACAACAATAACAGCAATAGCAACAGCTCCGAAGGATCATCGCATAGCATAGGCTACAACAGCAACAAGAGAGTTACTGCTAAGAAGGTGACGTCGTCGGTAAAGATACGACACTAGAAGAAAATTTACAGCAGCAACAACAACAACAATCGCAACAACCGCTTTCAAGCGGTTGGCGCCGGCGGTGCATTCTCGCACCGCCGCAATCTGTAGATCTATCTCTTCTCTGTATGTACGTGTGTCTTGCTCCTCTGTCTTGCTGTGATTGCTTGTGGCATCTATAGGCAAAGGCGCGGAAAAACAACAGCGCGCAACTGACTCACACCAGTTGGCCAAACACGTCACAGATGTCGGTCCGTTTGTCTAGGCGGGCATTTTTGCTATTGCTCTTTTGTTAATGTAAAATTAAATGTGCGTTTTTCGTTTTTGTACGATGAACATGATTTAATTCTTTCGTAAGGCTAATAATGCCCCCTGCCCTCGCGTGTACGGTGCTTGGCTCCACTTCGCTATCTGGCACATGGTCTCTGTTGTTGATACTGCTGCTGCTGTTGCAGCTGTTGTTGCTGTTGTTGTTGTTGTTGTTGTTGTTGTTGTTATCGCCGCTACTCATTGCGCTCGCGCTCCTGCTCATCTCTGCGTGCCTTCGAGTGGGCTGGTTAATGTCGAGGGGCTGCCCCGCTGTCCTGTGTCCGTCCGTCGGTCGGTCATATGATCATCCACAAACACACACGCACGCACACAGACTGACTGACACAAACACCCGTATGAGGAGACAGTTGTGTTGTGTGTAGTATTACAAGCCGTATGCGACAGTAGTGTCGTTATCGCTTGTTGCTACCTGGGTTGTCTTCGTGGTAATAGTAGTGGTGGTAAGTGGTAGTAGTAGTAGTAGTACTCTCTGTTTTCTTTTACCCTTTTTCTCCCGCTCTCTAGGGAGAAACTACCTCCTTTTTAGTAGTACTTTCTGTTTGTCTTAGGTGTAGTGTAGGCCAGCCAGCCGTTCGGTTGGTGGTTGGTCGTTCGAACGGTCCACCGGTGGTCGGTTTCTCTCCGAGTTAGATCTACGGATAGAGGCGGCTCTCTATACTGATTGAGAGAGACACAGAGAGAGAGAGAGAGAGAGCGATGTTCGATAAAGAGCGGTAGAAAAGAAGGTGGTAAAAGAAAACAAACATCCGCTGCTTTTATCGGTATGTATAGTATACGTGTATGTATGCGTATATGTATCTCGCAGCGTTTCCCTTTGCTGTTCCAGTTGCTGTTGCTGCTGTATCCCCGCCTGTTTGACTGTCTGACTGTCTGTATGTCTGTGCGACTGTTTATCTGTCTGTGCGACTGTTTATCCGTCTGTGTGGCCGTCTGCTGCCACAACTACTGATCACAACAGCAGATGTTGTTTGTTGCTGTTGGCAAGAAGCCAATCATTCCAATCGGGCCCATTGGTGGCATAAACTGTGAGCTAGTCGAAGCTAGCCTTGTTCAATAACTAACTAGTTAACCATCGACGGATTGTGAGCTGACTGGCGGCGACGTTAACGACGACATTGAGACATTGAGACATTTCGTCGAAGCTGCATCAGAGTCAGCCCCTCCTCCTCCTTCCCCCCAATAACATCCAGGGTATTATTCCGTGGTTGACTGACGCGTCGTTCGGCGGGATCGTTTCTATTAGCCAGCATACGTCCGTATGGATGATGGTCGTTCTCATGACTATGTTAGTGGCAAAAACAACAACAACAGCAACAACAACAACAACTGCACTACTACAACAACTACTATTACTACCTCGATTACTTGGAAATAAAAGCAATACGAATAAGAAGACGCGTGGTGAATCTGTTTTGATAACACAGATAAAGATGCAGGTGGGATTTCTCATGCAATGTTGTTGTCGTCGTTGTTGTTGTTGTTGTTGTTGTCGTCGTCGTTGTCGCCATGGCCGCCACAACGGCAGCGTCATTCATCTGTTACGGGTCGTGGCCATCCGGTGAATAACCGAGCGCTTTTCGGGATCTTTTCGACAACAACCACAACAACAACAACAACGTTCTTCTACGGCAATGTGGCAATGTTCGACGACGACAACGTTCTCCTACGACGGCGCCGACGGGGGGGGAACAGCCGAAGGGGATGGGGTATCTGTGGATTGATATCCACACTCTGTTGCTATTGCTGCCGCTGCTGCTGCTGCCTACACTACCACTGCTAGATGTGGTTGGTGTTGTAGCAGTGATGATGATGACAATGATGATGCTGATGTTGGTGCTGAATGTGGCAGCAGTCATGATGGTGTCTGTCGGTGGTCTTGACGCGACCTTGACGTTGGAAGTCACAACCACAACAACGACGACAACAACAACAGTCTGCAGTAGCGCTTAATGGACACGCGCTGAACTTCGCACGCTCTATCAGCGACGGCAGCAGCAGCAACAGCAGAACCGGGAGTATAGTAACGGCAAGCGTGCGTAGACGACGACGACGGCGTCGTCTACGCTTAGCGCGGCGACCAAACGCCGATTTTGATCATCGTCATCATCACCATCATATTGTTATTGTCGACGGACGGCAGCGTTGTTCGGCTACCACCTACCTACCTATCTACCTACCTCTCTACCTGCCTACTTAGTTATCCAGCTCGTGGCGAGCCGGCTGGCAAAAACACATACAAACACATAAACAGCTACAAATAGATAGATATATAGATAGGGAAAGAGAGAGAGAGGGAGAGAGAAAGAGAGAGAGAGAGAGAGAGAGAGATAGAGAGAGAGAGAGGAGAGATAGAGAGAGAGAGAGAGATAGAGAGAGAGAGAGAGAGATAGAGAGAGAGAGGATAAATGGAAATAGGGAGGAATAGAATGAGAGAGGGGGGTGGGGTGCAGAATAGTTGCAAATCACCGCCTCATCGAGCAACCAACCCATCGTCAAGTGTTTGCAAAGTCGTCGCGTTTTGGCTGACCGGCGTTGCTATTATTATGGTCAACTGTTAGTTTGCTCCTGCTATGGCCGCTACAGTAGCAGCAACAGCGATATATATAGTATATATATCGTATATATATATATATATATAGTAGCAGCAACAGCAACAGCCCCGGTCCGTCGGTCGTGCAGGCTTGGCAGACAGCGTTGACGATGTACCTTCAACCTTCTTGGCGCCGGCGGGTGGCGGCGGCGGCGGCAGGGCTGCCATGAAATTCCAACGAACGCCGCTAGTATCAGCGGGACAGACGTTTCAGACCACTCTGTTACTTACTGGGCCTGCCGCGACGGCCGGTAGATCTATCTATATACCTAGCTGGCTGGGCAGCTTTTTGTTCGGCCCAGCTGCAGGTGACGGACGAACGGATGGACTACTCGTGTCTATATCCATCTGTCTATCCTTATGTTTGTCTGTTGTCTGTTTCTCTGCAGTGGTGTCCGCAGCTAAAGATTTTCCTCCTGCTATTATAATTGTCATCAACGCCGTTGTTGTTAATCGTCGGTGTTGTTGTTGGTAACCGTCGCTGTCTGCTACTGCTGTAAACCTGTTCACGGATCTATGAATCATTTATTCATCTTGTTGACGTATAGAAGTTGTCTATCATAATCATCATCATTATCATCATTATTGCAAAGCATTGCAACGGCGTCGGCATCGCTGCTAATATGCTCAACAGCCAAGACTCGATAGTCTGGTGTCGCTAAATGCCGCCAAAAGACCGCCACGATATAGGTTAAGCTGCTGTCAACACTTCGACTGCTGCTAACCTTTGCGTCCCCCAGTAGCAAGTGAGTGACGATGTTGGTGCTACCCACTGCAAGTGCTACCACTGGTAGTTAGCGTCGTCGTTGTTGCTGTTGTTGTGTTTGTTGTTGCTGTTGTTGTTGTTGTTGTGTTTGTTGTTGTTGTTGTGGTGGTTGTTGTGGTTGTCGTCGTCGTCGTCGTCATATTCACTCCATCTGGTAGCTGGGTTAGCTTGGTTGTAGTTGTTGGCTCGCCGTGCCAAGAAATGTGGCAGCTACCAGCCACAGGGACAGAGGAAATTCCTTCCGAAAATGATTGTCTACTGCAGCGGGACGCGACGAACCATTCAATTTGCCAGCCGCTCGTAGCAGTTATAATAGCATATCTCAGCATCTCTCTCTGTCTCTCTATGCGGATCGACGGACGACGACCAACCGGCGGCGGACTGGCGGGGGAGAAAGCAGTCGGTCCTAAAAGCCGAACGAAAGCTCGGTAAAAATGCTCTGTTCGGCGACGAATTGTGGTGGCCATTTGTCAAATGTTGCTGCATTTGTCGATATTTACGTACGAATGCGTTGTTATTGCTTTGGGTTAGACGCCGTTTGTCTGCGTATGGGGCTATTAGATATAGTTGGAAGGGGCAACAGACCGCATAAATTTGTCGAAAAGTGCTGTAGTATTATTTTTATTCCTACTTACTACTCGAATTCTCTCCTACTTTCCAAGACCGTCTGAGTAAGATTGCACTCGCGATGATGAGGTGTCGCCGGAGTAGTTCTATAAGGCAAATGTTTGTAATTAGGTATTTTGTAAATAGTTGTTTTTTCGGGTTGGGCAACGGCACTTTGATTGACAACAATAGCAGCAGCAGCGCTTAGTGGTCTTTGCCTATGTGGCGCATTTTTGAATGATTGTTCTTCTGAGCCGAAGCGCGGTGGGAAGAGAGCGAAGGGCAGTGTATCACCGCGTGCAGGCGGGTGGACAAAGGTCTGGGCTCGAGTCATGCGAATCGTTTGCTATCGTAATTGTGAAAGTCCGTGGAATGTTTGTTTGGTTGTGAGATTTGTCGTTGAAAACGTAGAGATAGTACGGAGTTAATTTAGTACAGATGAGAAAACACTTTGCCGCCACATGCTACTGTGAAGGGGTGATATCGTTCTTGTTAGTGCCCTTCACAGATTGTTATTTTTCATTGCTGATCCTGATATCAGATAGAAACAAAGGGTTGTTTCGCAGACATAGTCCGCGGACTACTATCCGATAGGGCTCTCATCGGTCGTAACCTAAAGTAATCTACGGTCAGTGCGAAAGGTCGTCGTCCGCAACGGGGTCTATTTGAGCGGCCGTCTGTAATCGTCGAATTTCTGTAATTTTTGATCCCCTTAAATTGATTCTGGACCGTTTCGGATTCACTACCGAACCAGTGTTGCTTTAGTGACTCACATGTGAGGGAGAAAGGTTGAACTGGTGACTGACAGTCTGTCTCTAATACAGCCTGTAATTTATTATTATTATTATTATTATTATTATTATTGGATCCAAAAGTAGTACCGCCCCTCCTTGCCTCAATATTGTTCACTTTCCTTGCAGAACGCTCAGGGACTGGTCCGAGCTAGCCTCTGAGCGGTCTTTAGGGATTAACGCTTAGTTTGTGAGTGACGTGGCGCAAGCGGCCACTTGCCTCAGTTGTCGTATTACGCGTTTTGACGTCAACCAGACAAGAGCAACAACAACATCCACAGTGGCAGAAGGGGACCAGCCAGAGCAGTAAGTAAAAAGCAGTCAACACAGATGGGAGCTATTTCGTCGTTTCCACGCGAATACGATGGTTGCATCCGAATTCCGAGATTCCCTTATATCGTAATGAACGTCATGATGATGATGATGATGAGGCTGATGATGAGGGCATGGTGATCATGGCAACGAATTGTTTCCTTGATACGGCGTGTTTTTCCTCGTTCTGCACTGACGCCACTTCACCGCTGCCTGCTTTAGCGCTTTCGACGCGGCTTTTGGGGCGGAAGAAAGCTTTCCTGCATTGATATACATACTGGAAGACAGAGCTGGGCTTCGCTGGAGCAAGCAAGCGGTCGAGCTTATACTTGGCATCATTCTGATGTAGATGTATAGCTCTAATGCCAGTCATGCATTTGCTGTGCATCGCCAACCAATTACAGAAACTCTGCTTTGTGTGTGTCTGTGTATATATATATATATATATATATATATATATATATATATATATATATATATATATATATATATAATCTGCGTGTGTGCGAGCTCGTGACAAAACAGTTTGTTGTCGACATAACGAAGCCGCGAACACGCGCTGTCAAGACTCGCTTTCGAGTATAACAAAACCGTTTGAAATGGAACGTGTGAGCATACAAAGTGGCTCTGTTAGTATTTTTCTTATAGTTGTTGGTCTTAAATTCATTAAAATAAACGCGTGAACCTTGATTTTGTTGTAAAAGAGGCGATTTTAACGGCATACATTTTTCATTTTATCTATTTTATTTCTACGGTATATCTTAAAGCAATACATAATAAGAAAAATACAAATATTTAGCGGGATACCGATCTTACTCGGTTTGACTTGATACCCTTACTGGTAGATAGGAGATATAAATACCTCGGTATCGAGTTGTCACACTTAGTTCTCTCACAAGGTTTAATTATCTAGATAACACATAATTATTTAGATAATAGGGACAACACAGTTGAGCATCAACGCTAGCGCAGAGCTTTTGGGAGTTTTAATTAAAGATTTGAAACGTTTCGGTGGCTGGTACTAGAGCTTAGCTATGTAAACTAAGTTACCGTGATCTCAAGGGCTCTGCTGAGCACGCTAACGGTAGTTCGAAACGGTTAGTAGTGGACGTTAGGCAAACCCAATAATACGGTTGCCTGCGAATTCATCGAAGGCCCGGAAGGCTCAAGGGTACGCTACTTTGCCTAAGTCAGGTGCATGCACAGATGGAGAAGTTGTTGGGTAATCTACATGCTTGCAAGGACATTGTATCGCATATCGATGTATATAGACATCGTCTAAGTCTCGTCTCATCGCCGGGCATTCTCTAGAAGAGGAGTACTATACCTGCTTTATTACCCTTCCTCCGGATGTACGAAGATGCCAGTATGTCTTATGTGTAATCAGCAATTTGCTGACGATCAATGTCGTCTACAGAATCAGAGAAAATTGGCAATACTAAGATACCTCCACAAACCCGATAACGTAATGTTGCGAGTACAAAACATACGACCGAACCTCAACGACTTCTGAGTGGCTGCCAGCTTCTAAAGGTGCCGTACTGTCGTCTTCCCGTTAGTACAGTCGAGTTCGATTCATTAGTAGGATTCACACAGAGTGGACAAACTTCTCTAATTTCAAATTGGTTCCGATAATAGTAGTAGAATAATTACCATTGTACGTGCTGTCATCAGCAGATCCACACAAATGTTATTGCTGTTGTTGTTGCGATTATTTGCTATGTTGCTGTTGTTGTGTGGAGCAGCAGCAAGAGAGGAAGCTATAACAGTCTACGGGGCGGCCTGGGAAACCTATAGTGACCAACTCGCTATAGCGTTGTTCGGGCCGTTTCGTTTGGTAGACCGTTTTAAATGGACGAACCCACTCTGCTCAGCCAGGCTCGATTTGTACCAAGGCGTTGTTCCCTGCAGGTTAGGCTTTGACCACAAGCCCTTTCTCTCTCTCTCTCTCTCTCTCTTCCTGTGTATGTATGTCTGTCTGTCTATCACTTTGCTCTCGCATTCTCTCGGTCGCTTGTCTATGTGTCTACGAACAGATGAAAAAGTCAACCAGACAAGCTACTGTCTGGTCGCAGACATGTTTGTTGTCTGCTTCCGGGGCTAAGCACTGCTAATGTGGCAACTGCTGCTGCTACTGCTGTGGCGTTGTTGTAGGTAATGTTTGTTTGCGATTAGAATGGGAATGAAAACACGTTTGTGGTTAGCTTGGATTGTTTTTCGTAGTGTGGTGCTGCCAGTTAGTTGGTGAATGTCATTGCAAGGCCGCACTGCAAGTTCGTGCTGGCGGCCCTCTCTCGCAATGGGGCAGCAAAAGAGAGAGCGGCGAGCAGGCTGGCGACTGGATGGATTGTGCGGCCTTGCTTGCCCTCTACAGTCTCACTTGTTTAAGGTGAGACTGGAATATGCGGTTTTGCACTCACCCCGGTGCTATTGCCGCCAAGTGTAGAGCTACATTCATCGTAGAGCAACCAGTCGTCTACCCAACCCCTCGCCAGCCGGGAGTTTCCTATACAAATACTTCACACAGTTGGGGCTTCACACAGACTTCCCTGGCGTCCACTGCTAGTTGTGATTAGGGACGATTACTGCAGCTTCAGACGTGTCACGTAGCGTGTGTACGTTCTCCTTTAAAAAATGCTTGTCGGTGCTGTTCAAGAACAATTCTGATACCCGTATGGGCCAGCATGCTTTAAGAGAAGTGCTCTGATGCCTGCTGCTACTGCGTAGCCGCCATTTTTTTTTGACGTCGAAACAACGAAATAGTACACAAATAGCGTTTTGTGCCGTTGATCTTGCCAGATAGATAGATAGCGTATCGCCCCACAATTGTGGTTAGCGTAGCATGGTCGGCCCGCCGTACAGCTAGCAGCAGCCCTTTCGTGGACAATCGCCTTGTAGGGTCCGGGCGCACGATTGGACGCCCGTGGCTGTTGTCCTTCATCTTGGTTAAAGCCTCTGTTAGAATGCTCGTCGAATACGGAGAAGGAAGAGAAAGCGACCGAGAGAGAGGGGGCTTGTTTTGGTTGCGCATTTTGATTTATCCGCGATTTTATTGACTACGAGCACTAACTGTATGAACAAAAATATTAATCGGCAAGTCAGCTGATCAGGCAGCTCTTGCGGCGAGCGAGCTGCTAATGATGATTAGCGAATAATTAATTAATTGATGAATAAACTACTTGCGGTTTTTTAATTACTGCTAACTGGTGAACGATATGGATGAGTCGTTAACTCAGTTCATGAGTGTACTGTTTTTCTGGTTGTTTTGATTGGCCGATTAATGAGAAGCACGCATACGATTTCCAACCAGCGATCTCTCTTAAGATCGGCAGACTATTTTAGTTTAGAGCTAAATAGAAATAAAATGCATACATTAAATCGGTAACAAACTTAAGGTAGCAATTCAAAGTTTGCAACGTGGTTTGATTTTTAGATGCATGTATGCATATAGATTGAATAAGTAATGAGTGAGGGGCTAACGCCATGCGCAGCGCAGACTGTAGCGGCCGGGGATTTCGTTGACGCCTGAGGCGTATTTAGACCTTGGCGAAGAAACGTGTCTACAACACTACGCTTCTCGCTGATACGACGCTCCTGATGAAGATGATATAGATTAAAGATGTATGAATCGAAGTCGGCTATGGTATGAGCATCACCACCACCACGACTACCACGACGACACATGATCAGGACATGGTGTTATTAGTAGTAATAGTAAAGGACACGACAAATGCAACGGCAGCGATGTACACGCCATTCTGCCATGCATATGAAGGCTGCTGGTAGTCGTGTGTTGACGTGCCGACGCCAGTAGATGCGATATCACCATTTTCACCGTACACCGCCGTGGTGGTGTGACAACCGTCATGTCAGCGGTTAATTCAACGAGAGCTTCCGCCGCCGCCGAAGCTGTCGTTGCTTGCCACGCTTGCGCTGATTTCGGTGATATCCGAGTGATGGATGATACGGTACTACTAGTTCGAGTGATGATTCAACGCTACTTGATACAGTAAACCACCAGTACTGTTTACAACATCCGCTACTACTACTACTACTACTTTTTTAATATTAGGGTTTATTCATATAACCATATTCCAGCGGTACACTTTCGTTTTTACATCACTGACTACTACTACTACTACTACTACTACTACTACTACTATTACGACTTGTACTGTGACGATGGATTTTCTACGACGATCTGTCCCGATACTCCCCGTCGACGACCCCTGTGGCCACCCCTCCAACACGCAAGGGGTCTAGCCACAAACATTTACGTGAATGCTGTGAATACTTCAACGATTCATAATCATACTACTTTTGATTAGTGCCATATTCACTGCTGGTCTGCTGCAGCTGCTACAACTGCCATGATTCGACTCAACCATCAGTTTCTAACGCTTAGAACTGACGGCACGATAGGGAGAAAGAGAAATATATATATCGGAACCACATGAGTGTATGCACTGCTGCTTCTCTACATACATAATTACACAAAGACATACACACATCGGGCGTTGTTAGGGCTCGTTCTTCTCTGTGGCCTTTTCTATATCAAGGTTATTATTGCTCCTGTTCTTCTTTTCGTTTGCCTTTACTATTAGCAGCAGCAGCAACATCAACAAGAACAACATTTCGCATTAAGTGTTAACATTGTTGCTGTGTTAATACATGCTATTTTTTACAAACAAAGTAATCGTACTGAATACGCTCTAATGTCTGCAGCATCGTCTCATGTATATATATGTGTATATATCTATATATATATATATATATATATATATATATATATATATATTATATATTCGTGCATGTCTATTGGTCAAGGCATCGTGTTAACAGCTGCCATCATATCGTTGTCTGAGACAAAGAGCCGTTGTTGGTCAAAGAATTATGGCGCTTATTATCTTACACGCGCATATTTACGTACGCACATACATAGATGAATACATACCTATTTGCGTACAACGCTAATACACAGGCAAGCAGGCGTAACATAGGTAGAGGGCGAAAGCGGTCATGTCGGTCGTGGTGCTGGATATGAAGATCTGCTGGTGCTAAAAGCTAACTAAGAGCTAATACTCTACTAGGGGATTAACACACACGAACAACAATACAGTAACGACAGATGGTTGTTGTAGACGACAACAAACAGAACTGATACGAGAATAGCGAATTATGTGATTGTCTTGCCTATGCAAAGAAGGTGGTTTCTTGACAAAGCCATTTCGCCATCGCCTTGCCGTGGGGGGGGGGGGGGGTCATGGACGTTGTTGCATTGATTTGATGGTTTCCAATTTGGATCCAAGGTGAGTATGCCGTAGTGGACTATAATCGGCAAGGTATCGAAGATATCGAAAAAAAATAAGAGCACAGATATTTCGCAATTGCGTAGATGATTCATTACCATACCAGCGGGAACATAGGTCAGCAAACTATCGCCCGGTCTCGATGCTGACGCTTGATGAGTAAACTCAGTATTGCTACTTAGTTACCACTACGATGCCTGCCACCGTTGCAATTAGCATCAAGATTATCTACAGCTGCTGCGCGCTTTCTGTCGTCCATTTGTCCTTTGCGTTCTCTTCTCTTCGTTCGTCTTTCAGCGTCTCACTATATCGAGCAGGTGCGGTTGTCTAGCCTGCAGCAAGGCCGCTATGGTCCTGACGCATCAGAGTCGTTGGAAGAGTCCATTCATCTCTTTCTTGCATGTTGGAGGAGACAACGTCAGCATTAGTGGCCGCACTGGCAATTGCCACGCTAGCAGAGGAGAGAATTTGTTGTGGAAACAAGAGCAGTATTCCGATAGTCTGCTTCGTACATACTATTCAAGAGCCGTCGTCCAAGGAGTGGTAGTAGTAGAAGTAGTGGTAATGATATTGTTTAGATTGTTAGCCGCGTTTTTTTCACCTGCTCTCGCTGGTTAATCGCATGCTCCTTTGGTCGCATCAGCATGGACAGCGCAGCGTATGCGACCAAGCTATTCATTATCACCGCCAGCCGCCTACCTAACTGCCTACGTGTTCATAGTGGCAACTGAGAGGGGGCCTAGATGATTTCGTCATGACTATTGATTGAGTCAATAGTTTTAAGTCTGATCAAACGACAGACAAAACAGATGAAACTGAAAAACAGACGGATGCACAATTACCATTGGCTTTGTTATACTTGTAGTACTATGTAGTTCCAATGGAAACGACGACGACGACGAACACAACAGCAGTAGCTAATAACAGTAACAGCTGCTGCTGGTGTTGTGTCTTTTACCTCTATGTGCCACCGTAGAGGTACCACGCAGCGAGTCATTGGATATATCTCGTATTTAACGGTGCGCTATTGCGCTTTGGCTGTTATATGATATATGTATATATATATATATATTATATATATATATATATATATATATAAGTATATACGTGCAGCTACTGCGACGTTACAATTTTCACAAGAAATATCGTGTATATAGCGTCGTAAATATGTGGGTTCTATTTGGTAAAAGGAAGAAGTAAACGGGCTGGTTGGTATTCATATATATTATATATAAATATATATACGTGCAACATCCACTTCCACTCTTTGTGACAGGTTTAGTTTGGATAAAGAATCCATGCTTTTGTATTACAACTACTTTGTGCTCTTACATTTACGCTCTGAAGCGTCTGATACTGAGCTGACGGGTTTTATTTGGGTATGTTTTGCGTGTGTGTGTGTATTGGGTGGGCGTGACGCGTCTAAACGTGCCGCGCCAAAATGTTTGTGTGTCCGAGTGGGTGATAGATGCGATTGGGATGGCCGCAAAAACAGTACGTACATAGCTCTGTCAATGACAAAAAGTTCTGCAGCTGTTTTCAGTGTTCAATTCGAGCTGATCGAATTTTCCGTTTTGCTACTTTGAATGATTGCCAGTACATGCACACGTCGCTATTTCTTTGACTCCTCCTGCCCCCCCCCTTTTCGCTGTTGTACC
>QVRM01005681.1:265000-333259 GCA_003439945.1 Dermanyssus gallinae | reverse complement strand
CCCCCCCCCCCCCCCCCCCCTGGGCCGCCCACTTACCCCACTGCTGGGAGAGGGACAGAGGAGAAGCGCTGTCTCCTGACCAGCTCGCATCAATTTCTCACCAATCTTTTATTGCTCGTTGTTTTGCTAGCTGAAACGTTTTGCCAAAATGTGGGGCAATCAATCGATACAGTCGTTTCTGCCAAAATCTGTCAATCAGTCGTTATTCAGCACCGAATTCAGCAGACAGGAAAGAGGAAAAGGGGGCTCAAACAGGGCTAGTCGATACGGGGGTGGTTCGTAACGACTTCCAGACTAGTGCTGTCGACTAGTACAGCCGCCATACGCCGTGACATTGGCGTCCGATGGCGCTTTCCGACGTCAGCCTCGTAGCGTCTGCGGTCTGTCTGCGGTTATCTGGCGACCTCGTTGTCGCCGTCGTCGTCGTCGTCGTCGTCGCTCGAAGTCGAACAAGACGACCACGTACGGCTTTTTCATTGGATACTACCTAGAAAAAAGACGTTTTTTGAGGTGACTGGTCTCAGCCAACATTTAACGTCGTCCACGGAACCGCTTCCGCATTACTTCATAACCACCGGACGGACGGACCGCAATAAAAACAAATGTGTGCAACGGGGTGGGGATCGAACCCGTGGTGGGGATCGAACACATTCATGTGTCTCTTCCAAATGCTGCACCACGCCGCAATCGAGCTCAATATCTGACACTACAAACAGCTACAACAACTTCTGGGAAGAAAAGCTCCCGTTGCTGCTTTCCCCGTTACGCCCCCCCCCCCCCCCTGCCCGTTACTTATTCTTCGACTGATCCTGCTGTTCCTCGCGCTATTTTCCGTGTCCCTTTTTTCTTGTTGTTGATCTTGGTGTACGATATATATATATATATATATATATATATATATATATATAAGATTTTTACCCCTTGTCCAGTGGCGCGCACTTGTATCGATTGGTGTCCCGCGCGCTGGCTTCTGTATCGGCATTATCGTGCAAGCCTTGCCTCTGTTGATGGCTTGGGTTGCTGCCGTAGCGGCAGGGGCGGCAGCAGTGACAGTGGATGTGTTGTTGTTGTTGCAACTTGCAACGAACGTCATTGTTGTTGTTGTTGTTCTCGTTGTTGTTGCTGTGGCTGCTTTTATCACTGTTCTTGTTGTTGTTGTTGGAGAAGTTGTGATTGTCGATACTGCCGTTGTCGTCATCGTCTCTGACGTTGCATTCAGTGAAGAGGGAGAACGAACAAACAAGAGGGGAGCAGAGCACCAATGAGAGTATTCTTGTTCCTCAGACAAATATCTGCAGCCCCGCAGCGACGAACGGCGGTGCCGGTGACGACGGCGGCGAATGTAGTCGCAACAACTAAAATAATTGGCGTAGCAGCAGCAGCAGCCGCAACAATAGCGCACTGAGAGAGCGTGGTGCAAACTATGCCAAGTGCTCCATGCTAACAGCAGACAGACAAACAGACATACAGACGGATAGGCAAACAGGTGACAGACAGTGAGTGGAACTGATAGAGAAAAGGCAAACCACTTCAAAGAACAAACGACGAAAGAAAGTAAGCGCGGATAAAGGGAAAAAGAGAGAAATTACAGACCAAGAAGGCAGACAGGGAGAGAATGATCTGTGCGTGTGACGCCAGCAAGCCAACAAATAAACGCACTCACCATTAACACATGCTTGCTGCCAGATAGGCAAGACAACAGGTAGGGAATAAGAGAGAAAGAGAGAGAAAGAGAGAATGCAGAGGTAGAGAGAGAGAGAAAGAGAGAATGCAGAGGTAGAGAGAGAGAGAGAGAGAGAGAGAGTTACAAAGGGAGAACGTAAGGCATAAAAGGGGTATAAGAAAAAAAGGGCAAAAAGAGAAATGCACAGACACATATACACAGAGAGAGGGAGAGATAGAGAGAAACAAGAAGGGGTAAAAAGGGGGAGAGAGAGAGAGGAAGGAAGGAGGATGGAAGCAGAGAAGGGCAAATACAACGTCGTCGTCGTCGTCGTCGTCATCGTCGGCCAGACAGCGAAAACGACGACTGCAAAGACGATGATGCCACACGCAAACACTGGCGCGACCTTGGATTTGTTTTCTGGATTAGCTTTCAATCTGTCGGTGTGAGTGTCCGCCCGTCTGGCCGTCTGTCCGTTTGCCGGCTCTCCGTCACTGGCAACGGCGTCAGCGTCAGCCGCCGCCGCAGCAGCAGCAGCAGCAACAACAGTAAACTGCAGATTTGCAGACGGCTGCTACTACAGTTACCAGTACGGCAGCATTTGATCGGATCGGCAACGTGATTGGCCACGATGAGACGAGGAGCAGCAACAACAATAACAACAACATCGACAACAACAACAACAACAACAACAAGAAAAACAACAACAACAACAACAAAAACAACAACAGATGCAACAACAATAACTACAAAAACAACAGATGCAACAACAACAACAACAACCACAACAGATGCAACAACAAAAACAACAACGTCGATAACAACAACAACGGATGCAACAACAACAACAGATGCAATAACAACAACTACAACAACAACGTCGATAACAACAACAAAAACAACAACAACGGATGCAACAACAACAACAACAGATGCAATAACAACAACTACAACAACAACGGGTCTCCCCCTCTCTCTCTCTTGGTGGCAGACAGTTAGTTGTTCCTCGAGCGGAGCGACAATCAAATCAAAGGGAGGCAAACATCTGCCTTGAGTGGTTGGCCATCTCGTTTGCGTAATCGACCTGCTTCATCGATATGTTGTTCACTTTGTTGTCGTCGTCGTCTTTCGTTACTGTCGGTAGTTTTCGGGGTCTCGTTCGTCAAGGCCATTCTCGTCATTTTCGCCGTCTTTGTGACGTCGTTGTAGTCATATTCGTTGTCTTTCTTGTTATCGTTGACTTTTCTTGTAGTCTTCTTTTCATGTATTCGTTGCCTTTTTCTTCCTCCTTCGGGTTCAAGCCCCGAAGGTTAGACGTACGTATCTGTGCCCTGACGACGTCTCCTTTGCTAGTAAAGGATACAAAGAATAGGCCTTCTTTAATATCTCGTTACGTTTCGTTTGAGCTACGTAACGCTTTTCGATTCACTGATGCCATTCATACATACACGCAATGATGCACATATATAAGCTGCCTTCGAGCAGCTACTGTGAGGTAGTAACTACTTGAATGAGTGCTTCTAGGACTGTGAAAATAGAGAGCTTTATCTGATAGAGTGAGTCATTTATGCATGTACTCAATTGTGACATGCGCTCAGGAAAACCCTAGTAACTACGTAACCAGAACAGGTCGGAGATCTATTCTGGTTACGTAGGTATTAAGGTTTATACATTTGGTACCAACATGGTATCGTCATGAATGCATGCGTATTTGCCATGTGTTAGTTTTGACTGATCACGTACGGGAATGGTCGTAGGGTTATGATTTTGAGGTATTGTCTCGAAATTGCACGTTTTGTGCTCCTATGTCGGGCGACAACACAGACAGTGCTTTAGATTTTCATAACTTAACTCCAACTCCGAAACAAGACCTCTTACAGGTCATGTTCCATTGGAAAAAAAAATGTACCTTAACAAGCTCTACAAAACCCTAAATTAGTCTTCAAAATATTTCCGGACACCCTATATATGTATATATATATTTATATATATATATATATATATATATAGACACGTCGTGCGCGGAACAAGCGGTCTCCCGCGCGCGAAAACAACGCCGTTAACTCGAATTCAATCTAAATGCATATTGCTGTCCTCCCAATGCTTCACATGACGACGGCTGGCGCAGCATATCCTTCTGCAACAGCGTATCTTTCTGACTGAGGAACTGATTGAGTGAAGTGGTTGCATTCGGCTCGTTGCAGTTGCTGTTGTTGTTGTTGTTGTTGTTTTTATTCTTGTTGTGTTGGCAAGCCGCGCCGCGCGAGGAGAGACCTTTCTCACGCGGCCATAACAGCGAATTTGTGGTTTTATTGCGGGACGGACAATGCCAATTACAAGCCGCCGTGGACACAAAAAATACGTATGCCAGAATCGATTGTAATAAAAACGTCTACCGAATCAACTTCACGCACATCGAACTGTATCATAACTAACTTCTAACTAGATATCAACGAGCCAATTACGTAATTGAGCAATTATGACGAAGTGAAATAAATAAACATATTTTATATATTTATGTATGTGTTTGCTCTTGTCTAGGTTTTGGGACGATACACTACAAGACAACAAACACCCTCACGCCACGCGCACTTGATATCACACCACAGGCAACTATATATCTCTCTATATATATATATATATATATATATATATATATATTTCTTAATTTATTCGTCAGTCGTGGCTCTAGAGGGATATGTGATTAACTCACACCATGCATACTTGTTTAAAAACTTTGCTTGTTGCTTTCTGTAGTCTTGGGCTTTAACAAACGTTTTCCGCCATGCAAATTTTGATGCAAAAATTGATTGGACAACAAGGACAAGTCTTGTTTCAACCTCATGCAAGACTACGTTGAGTACGCCGAACGAAAAGTGGTCAGCAGCGTCCGTCAATCAGACCCAGGTACGGAAAAGTGTGACAGTATAAAGTAGGAGAGTATAAAAAACAAGTAAAAGGTAAATGGGAGTCTGGGCAAAATATCGATAGGCATTTCGGTGTGTTTCTGTCCTTCCGGTTGCGTTTCTGTAACTGGTTCGTTTTTATGGCGCCAATCGTAGGCTTTAATAGGCTCTAGAGATTTCCGGCCGCAAGTGGTGTAAGCGGTAGCGATTGGCATTGGCTTCAGAAGCCGGTGGAAACGTGGTAGGGAACACAAACTCTGTGTGAGCTAGTCGATAGTAATCTTTCTCGATAGTAATAGTAATCTTTAATCGGGTTGTCAATAGGGCGGCTTGGCTGCTGCTGCTGCTGCTGCTTCTGTACAGAAAAACTCGACGACGACAACGGTTGGATGAACGATTTCCGAAAAATTCTGCTAGTCACGCAGGAGCTACTATACGTGGCGACCACGTGACTTTCCGCCACTTTCCGCATCGATCGCGGCATAAAAATATAGCAGCTGAAATGTCTGCGGCTAGCTTGTATTGAAGCGGTTACGGTGACGTCAAGTATAGGCAGCAACTGTTGCGCGCACTGCCACAATGTATTTATATTAGGTATGTACGGTTCTCGTTGCTCTCGGCTGTACCGCCATGAGAGACGGCAGTCAATTTCGATAGCAGAGCTTTGCCCATAATCATGGCAATGATTGGGAAGGGCAAGCATGTTGTAATCGCCGACCGAGAGACACTTTGTGGCACAACTTCAGCTTCTAGCCTCTTGCCCAATGTCTCAATGTCTTTATTTTGTTCATATTTGTCCTTAGCTGATTTTTGTCCGCTCGTTTCGGTCTTGGACGCATATATATATATATATATATATATATATATATTTTTTTTTTTTTTTGATAGGACCGTCTTCTCCGGACGGCAAATTTATTCAAGTTCAATAGTTCTTCATTGAGCTTGAAATTTCCAATATTACATAAATTCGAACAGTTACAACTATTCAGGTAATTTTGAAGAAAAGGCTATCGCCCGTATATATATATATATATATATATGTATGTATATGCGAGTCTCGGATGATTTGTGCTGCTGTGAGGTCGATGTTCAGAAATTTCTTGATGATCTTGTGCGAGTTGTCTCTCAGCCGCCGCCACTCGTTCGTAGGAGGGCGGCCTATCCTGCCGCCCTGTGTGTGTCGGTCTGTGACTTTGGACACCGCCTTAGATCGGAGATGGCGGATCCGAGAAATGAACAGCAGTGACAGCACGGGAGTATATTGAGAAGCGACAGTTAGTCAGTCAGTCAGTCAGAGAGAAATTGAGAGCGCAAACGAGAGAAACACAGCCAGGTAGGTAGAACAAGATAATAGATAGAGAGAGAGAGAGGGAGAGAGAGAGAGCGGAGGCCAATAGGCCAGTTGCAACGACAGCAGATTAACTCAACTCACGGTTGCGGTTGTGCGGCCGACTGATGCATGCGAACTGTCTCCTCCTCGTCGTTGTTGTTGTGTTTCAATGCGATAGCACTGAGGGAACGATATTGTCGATAACCAGGCTAACTAGTAATCGATAGGAATAACAACAACGACGACAACAACAACAGCGACATAACAACAACAGCAGCAGCACCAACGACGACGACAACAACAACAGCAACAATAACAATAGCAACAACAGCAACAACGACGACAACAACAACAACAACGACGTCGACGACGACAATAACAACGACGACAACAACAACAACAACAACGACGACAACAACAACAGCAACAAATACAGCAACAATAACAACAACAGCAACAGCAGCAACAACAACAACAACAACAACAACAACAACAACAACAACAACAACAACAACAACGACGACAACAACAACAACGACAACAACAACAACGACAACAACAACAGCAACAAATACAGCAACAATAACAACAACAGCAACAACAACAGCAACTCTAACAACAAATGCAACTGCGGCAGCCGTCGTTGCGTCTCTGCACGGCTCCGCGCTGGCCAATGATAACGCTTGTTGACGCATGACGCCGGCCAGAGAGAGAGGGCGAGAGAGACAGAGAGAGAGCGAAAGATGTCGTATGCGTAGTGACAAGATGCCACGTACCGGCATCATCATCAATATGATGGTCATGACGCAGCGACGGTCAGCGACTACTACAGCAACAGGACGTGGGACGAGCGGACAGCACTAGCGTCTATCAGTGTCATCAATGTGTTTGTGTGTGAGAAGGAGAGAGAGCGATAGGGGAGGGGGAGAAGAGGAATGGGGGGGGAATGGGAGACTACTCAGCTACTCGAGGCTACTGGCGGTGAGGAATGCAAGTCTATGCTATCTCGTCCTACCGCACGCATCCTCATCTTTTTTCTTGCGCTCGCGCGATTGCTAGCTCTATGCTATTTCTGCTAGCTTTCCTCTGCTGCTGCTGCTGCTCGAATCGACCCGTTCGGTCTTAGGTTTTCATACTCCTTGCTTGCCTCGTTCTGCTCTTTTTCGTCTTCTTCTTCTTCATCTTCTTCATCATGATCATATTCTCGTTGTTTTTCACCTTATTCCTCGCTTCTGCTTTTCTCAATCATTTCAGCATGCGGCAGACGCACAGGCGGATAGGCAACCTGGCCCAACCCGGCCCGGCGCTACGCAACCAACACATCTTTAGGCAGGCCGAGATCCCTTTGTAGGGTAGGTAGAAGCAGACAACATGATGCCCCGATGCCCGCTCCCTACGCGTACCGGCGTCCAGGCGTCTGTCCCCCCCCCCCCTCCCCCCGTCCTGCCATGCGATGGATAGATGAATAGGTGGATAGGTGGATGATGGGCCGGTCGGTTCTTAGTCGATGCGCCTGCCGGTCAATGTTGGAATGGCATAGATGCCGCGACGCGACACGTTTACTCGACTGGCGTCCGACCGGCCGCAAGAGACGGGTCGAGCAAGACGCAGGCAACCAGCGGTCCTGAAGCGGCCGAAGCCAAAGCCGAGCCCGAACGAATACGCGCCGATAGACGCGCAACAACAGGACCGACCGCCAGCAGGAGCGGGCAGAAGAGACGCAGGCAGAGAGACAACATGGACTGGCCGTAGCTACAGGACAACAGCCAGCAGCAGAAGCAGCAGCCGACAGCAGCCGGTTCGTGCGCCGCCAACACCAAGACCAGGACCAGGACCTTGGCTTTACCTGAACGAACCTGGATCAAAAGAGAAGCTAAGAGCAACGCGAGGGAGGGAGATAGGTAGGGAAGAAGGGCGTGCGGGAGGACGGTCGGGCTAGAACCTCTAGTCTAAGACTATTATCACCGTCAGGTCTCCGATTGAAAAGACAACAAAACTTGTGGCTTGCTGGTAGCTTGCTTGCTTGCTTGCTTTGTCTCAGCGGGATGCCGTCGTGGCTGCAGCCGATATCGTCATCTTTGTCTTTTGCGACGTGGTTGTTGTTGTTGTCGTTGTGGTTGTTGTTGTTGTCGTCGTAGCTGTTGTTAATGTCGTAGCTGTTGTTGTTGTCGTAGCTGTTGTTAATGTCGTCGCTGTTGTGGTTTTTAATGTTGGCGCTGTCGTTGTTGTTGTCGTAGTGCTCAATCCGCAAGCGTACCAGGTTGTCCAAGGTTCAGTAGTGCCGCCCCGAGGGCCAGAGAGTTTTTCGGTGCTCTATCTCTCTCTCTCTCTCTCTGATGGCGGCGGTCGTCGTAGTCTTTCTTTACGTGCCTTTCCGCCTTGCGCGGCGGTTCATTTCGTTCACTGCGGGTAGTTCTGTTCTCGGGTAGTTCTGTTGTTTCGTAGGCTGTTCGTGAGTGAGCTCATCTCTTGCACACGCTTCTTCGCTCTTCTCTCCAATCATTTGCTCTCTCGATCGATCGATCGATCGTCCGTCCGTCCAGCGTCGACGCTTGCTTCTTCTTTGCCTGCCCGCTATGCTGCTGCTGCTGTTGCTGACGTTGTTGCTGCTGCTGCTGCTGCTGCTGTTCTTGATGCCGTTCGGAGCTGCCGTTGTTGCTGTTGTTGTTGCTGCTGTTTCTACTGCAGTCAGTCGGCCCGATAAGCGAACGGGTGGTGGGTGAGCAAACGACCTATCGACCGACCGAACCAACCCTGAGTAAGAGAACAGCAGCAGCAGCAGCAGCGTGCTTCTTGGCCGTCACTCGCTAGTCGGCCCGGCGCCAGATGACACTGAAGAAGCGGCAGCAGCAGCGTCAACAGCACGGCTTCTCGTCCACCAACACCACCACCTCCATTGCCAGAAGCAGCAGCGGTAGCGATGGCAGCGGTGGCCGCAGTACTGGCAGCTAACCTAGCCAGCCCAACCTGGACGCCGGTTTCCGCGTATACGTCGTGGTCGTCGTCCTGCGGCTCGGTTCGGCTCTGCTCCGCTGCTGCCGGCCGATCAACACCATCGACGACGGCGACGACGACGACGACGACGACTTGTCTGTAGTCTTCTGCCTGCCTGCCTGCGTGCCTCATGCCGGTCGTCCAACTGGCGGCGCCGGCTGCGGCAACAGCAGCAGCCGCTGCAACCGCCTATGCCCCCCTATACTCTCGCCTGTGTACCTTATACACATTTATATTAAATACGCTTATATTTATATATATATATATATATATATATATATATATATATGTGCGTGCACTTGAACCTAACCAGCTGGAACGCAAATCGCCAACTCGACGACGCAGATCCTCTGCCGGATTACTCAAACGTGAACGCTTAAATCATATGCACTCGCACATAAATATATATACATATATATATATATATATATATATATATATATATATATATATATATATATTGTTTTGTTTAGTTGTTCCGTAAAGCTAATGCCCGTGTAGGATTTTTTCATGCCACGGACGATTTTTGGTCCACTCCGGCATTCACCTTTTTCCTAAATTGGGAAGCATGAAAAAGCAGTTTAAGAAAGATCTCCCAAATGCAAGGCAAAGACTTTGCCATCTTCCTCGGCATATATATAAAGGATCTCCCACAATTAATCCAACAAACTTTAGTTCCAGTACAACTCGGTAAAAAAATAATTTTTCCCCAACAAAACAAGGAAGCGGAAATGTCTTATAATGATGGGTAATTGATTGTGAAAACCAAAATATAAGAATTGCAAAACATTTCACTTCTTGTGAATTATATTCAATATAACATTTGCTCTGCTTTGCGCTTAAGTAGAATGCTAAATTCAGCAGATGCGAATTTACCTCCGAACACGCAGATATAATTGGTTTGTCGATACGATGACTAAGGCTTTCTCAATTGAAGATTTGGTGAGGATATGTCAGGATAAAGAGCTTACTACAACAACTTTTGGTAATTTTGCTCTCACTGCAAAAGAAGACATTTCCACCCCTTGTTCCATTGAAAATAATGATTTATTTGTCGAATTGTACTAGACCCCATAATTTGCGTACCCAAGAATGACGATCAACTCTTCGCATGCAGCAATACATACACGTACATATCTAAAAAATGCACACTACACGCGGATAGAGATAGATAGAGATCAAAAGGCCGAATTGCAACAAAGTCACATCGGTACGGACAAGGCGGCTCAATCAACGAAAGGCATCCCATCTTGTAAGTTCGATATTGAATGTAATTGAACTACGAATCAGCTCATTTTTGTTTGTGTGAGGTTCAGGAAGAATGCTTTCTGCACACCCAGCGTTGATGTGGAGGAGCGCGTGGGTAGTGTGGAACTCT
Organism: Dermanyssus gallinae; assembly: GCA_003439945.1. NCBI lineage: Eukaryota > Metazoa > Arthropoda > Arachnida > Mesostigmata > Dermanyssidae > Dermanyssus > Dermanyssus gallinae. Next base: position 322,988 of record QVRM01005681.1, on the reverse strand, counting down.
CCGAGGGTTACCCACTAAATACTCCTAATCCTCACGTTTAGGTCCCCCCCCCCCTCCCCGGCCAGGGTTTGGTACTGTTTGCCAGTTTTTTGAGAGAGTAAGCTCCACCTACTACTAATACAGTACATTGAGCGTATCTTGGCGCGTCAACATCGGCATCGGTAACAGCAGCAAGCGGCATTAGCTCCAGCTGAGCAGCAACAACATTCACCTCGTTCGTCGTTGTCGTTCACGATGTGCGGCAGTAAACTAGCTAGGTTCGCGCTTCCTTCCGTTGCCTTTATGTAAGTTAGTTAGTTATTCTCCGTGCATATAAAAGCCAGACGGAAGTCAGCTTGTACACAAACGTCGTACATCGTTACATGCGTATACGTGCAAATGTAAACGAGTGTACATATATATATATATATATATATATATATATACGTTAGTACACATTGGATGTATCAAAGTAGCGCACACAGGTGAAATGCCGATGGCAACTTCCGTCGCCGTAGCTGTTGACTGCCGTTGTGATAATTTTTGTTGTTGTTGTTGTTGTCGTTGTTGTTGTCGTTGTTGTTGTTGTTGTTGTTGTTGTTGTCGTCGTTGTTGTCGTGGTCCGGGTGAAGCTCACAAGTAAAGTTATCGGCAGCCACAACGGCGGCGATATCAACCATGCAAATGTGCGAGACAAACATCATGCGCTCAGTCAGAACGAGACAACTCAAAGCTCATCACTACTACTACTACTACTACGACTACAATGACAACTACCAGAACCACCCCCCACCATAATGATAATCATCATCCTATGACGATGATGGCCTTTTTAGTGCAGACTCTCTTTCACTCAATATATGTATGTATGTATATATATATATACATGCATACATATTTTTATCTACATTCCTTTCTTATTTTTTCGCCCGCCATCTCTCCCGCATGTTGGCCACCACCACCACTACCACTACCACAACCTCCGCCGTCACCGTCACCGAGAAGTTAGGGTAATTTTTGTCGATGCCGGGACAGCCGGTTAGACCGACCGTCGACGAGTGAAAGATAGTCAGTAAGACAATCGGTGAAACGCGAGACGCGTGCATAAATGACAATCCATGGGTAGGCAACTAGTTGGCTAGGTAGGTGGGTGCTAATCGTAGAATCAACCAAAAGACCAAGGGCAAAGAACGGCCAGAACGCACCGAAGCCACGGATCCGAAATCGCTGCTGTTTCTGCTGCTGGTTCGCTGCCTCTGACTCCGCTGATGCGCGGAGTCGGTACGCTGGTACCACAACAGAGGTCAACAGCAAGAAGCAGAAGCGATTGCCTGCTTGCTTGCTATGTCTCAGCCCAGGCCGGTCTTTTCGCGGCAACCGCATACAAATCCGAACCTAAGGGTGAGGGAAGGAACACGGGTTTAGTGGGTTTACGGGTCCCACACTAGTAGCGCTGGGTAGTTAGTCACATTGCAACCAGCCGGCGACGCATGTGCATCGAGTTCTCGTAAAACGTCCTACATGAAAAAAAGTCCAGGCCATTCGAGCCCGGTCGTTGGTCAGGGAGATTATCCCCAAACTTCGTTTCTCGTCCTTCCAACGTATACTGCCCATATTTCGCTAATCTATCTTTATCTGTCCGCTCCTCTCGACTTTTTGCCTCGTTTTTTATCCAATTTTTTCGTCGCATCCATCTACTAATTTATCATTTTTCACTCAATTCTCGAATTCGTTTCCAGTTTGGTTTTTTATTCCTCTTCACACTTCTCCTTTCGCCGATATATTCTATCGCCACTGTTCACTGTCACAACAGTCTCTGCGGCGATGGCACATAGGCCCTATATATACATATATGCATACATATACGTTTACGTGGTTTTTGTACATATACAGGGTCTTCCAGAATTCGCCCGACAAATTTTGTGGTCTAGTACAACTCGGCGAAAAATAATTTTACCAATAAAACAAGGGGCGAAAATGTCTTCTAAGAATAAGTAATTGCCTTTTGTTCTACTGAAAAAACATTCTGTGGAAATTTCATTGCTTTGTTCCAGTTTTATTGGGCAAAAACTGGACGACCCTGTATATATGCATATATATATATAAACATATTATATGCATGTACAGACATGTATCCGCGGATCGTTCACACACACATAATGACTTATAGGTTATGTGCCTTACGGAATTACCTAATTTTTTTGTAGCGATACTCGCAGGTATGTGTTGGCAAATTTTCAGGACTCGAGACTATATATCCCAATAGAACGAGTCACTTACGGATGCATCCCTCGTAGTAGCGAACGAGGCCTAAAAATACCTCTTACTGCCCAAATACTTCTGACGGAGTTCTCAGAGATTATACGAGGACCGCACCGATGACCTCTAGTCAATAAGAGAAGGTATGTGTTATGTTCTAGGGATACAACTTAAAAAATGTTTTTAATTCTAGAGATACAACTTGATTATGTTAATCGCTCCATAGCTTTGCTAAACCACGCCGAAGTATCGTTGGAGCTTTCTTAGTTACCTGTTTTCGTATCACATTATTAATTATTCTTTAATTATAACCACTCTTAGTAGTAACTATACGAAGTCAAAACACAGTTCAATGCGCAGGCACTTTATTCATCTCCGGACCAAGGTCGCAGAACGCAAACTAGCACCGCCGTTTGGCTTCCGCCCGCTCTCCGCGTTAAAAAACGGAGAATCGTTTTCGCCCTCCCGGTTTGATTGGTCATTGGCATTGGTGTCATTTGCCCTTTCAACGTCTACCTGCATGATGGCAAAGCTGCCCCACTGTCTACTCGTGTCCATCAGTGACGTTGTTGGCACAAAACATGACTACTTCGGATCACTTTGCTTCGCTTTCACGAATCCGCTGGTATTACCAAATAGTGTTTTAGCATTAATAACGATTAAAAAATATATGACCAAAAAAAGCCTTATTATCTTTGATAGAGGTAAGCGCTGACGATATGACGTGCAAAAATCAACAAGTAAAATGCAAGATAGGTGGCCTCACCCGGTTCGGCCATACAGAGACTACGCCCTTCCACGTAGACCATGCTCACGAAATGGAGTACAGGTTGCGGACAGAAGTCAACATAACTACTTTGATTAGTAAAGCATAATAATAATAATAATAACGCGGCATCTATTTTAGGCGCCATGGAGTGAAATAATTATTTAAAGAATTTGCAATAATACGTTCAGACCTCACAATTAGTAACATCGTTTAACATGTAATAAATAATAATAATAATAATAATAATAATAATAATAATAATAATAATAATAATAATAATAATAATAATAATAATAATAATAATCGATGAAGTCGTCGCAGTTGTCGTAACCCTTTCCTCGGCAATCTTTGCTAAATGCAGACCCTCGCTAAACAGACCCTGTGATCCTGTAGAACTGTGAGCGAAATCGTCGACAAGAGTCCGAGAATGGCACTCCGCAACTGACAAGGGGTAACTAACGTTCACGGGCAGTGTCAATTCCTAGAGGGGTGCGTAGCGTTCGCCTAACCGACAGGGCCTATTGACGACCAGTCCCCTCTGGCTTTGCCTTTTGCTTGCCTCAGGCCTCAGCCAGCCAGCCATGCATGCCGTGGGCTGTAGTGGTGCGTCGGCTGGTGAATTCCGTCAGAGTGGTTTCGTTGCGCGGTGAAAACTGGCTCGAACGGATGGCCGTCCAGCAAGTGGCATAAGTTGGCACTGTGCCCTGTCTCCTCCGTCATCGTTATCGACTACGAAGCTGTGAGCCCCATACTTTTTGGCAACAACGCAAGCCAGCCGCTGTGTGTTCTGCGTTCATCCCTGCATGTGTTGGATGGTCGTTGGTGGTGGTGGTGGTGGCAGCTAATCGACAAATACACCGACGTACAGCCAAACAGGAAGAAGCCAAAGGAAGAAAGAGGAAAAATGAGAAGAAGAAGAAGAAGAAAATTCGAACAACGCAGAGACCCGGAGAGAGAGAGAGAGAGAGAACGAGCGACAGAAAACAGTGGGTAAAAACAGAGTGAAATAAATGACGAAGACATGATCAGCCGCTCGCTAAGCTAATCAAACTGTCATGGTTATTACACCTCGCATGCATACGCACACAATAGCAGCACACGCACGCATACATCAGTTCTGAACACTACCAATAAGCGTTCACCTCAAAAAACAAAACGGTATGAAATCGGCTCGTGTATATACATGTGTATAGATAGATATTGTGCATTTGCATTTGTAGCAGCAACAACGACAACAATCAAAACTGCAGATAAAAATGAGTGGAAAAGTATTCTAAGAGCAAATCATAAAAAGCATTCGTTGCATCCTTTCCTGTTTTGCGCAAATATATATATATATATATATATATATATATATATATATATATATATATATATATATATATATATATATATATATATATATATATATATAGATAGATAGATATATCTATATATATATATATACATATACATACCTGCGTGTATGTGTACTGGCATTATGACACATACCGTTTTGTGCCGAGTTACGTGTTCACTAGCTAATGCGCGCCAATATCACACACACATACATTTAATAAAAACGAATTCGAAAAACATTTGGTGAAGATTTACAAGCAGTAACGACGTCTACCTGTAGCTAACAGAAATGGAAGGTGTACGTATATTACGAATGGTTAGGCACAAGTTTGCGGCCTCTGCTGACGCCATTTTGGCAGCGTTCGCTCACCGGGCGCGCTGAGCAACGGACCAGATTTTCGGGCGATGGGCATTAGCTCGGGATTGTCTCTCTCGCTCTCCCTCTCTTCTCCTGCTCACTGCTTGCTTACGTCCATTGCTCGAATGGCCCATCGTTGTTTGTACTAGTTTGTTTCGCACACCCATTTATCGATTCTACGCTCCAGTAAGTATAATAACTCCGGTCGCCCGTCTCTTTAGCTATGGGCCATTATAGTATAGACTAGAACTAACCATGCTTTTGCCCGATAGTCAGCCCATAAAACCGAAATATGAGTATTCGATTTCGTGGCTGGTTGGTTATCTATCGTTGGTCAAGCTTCGCGCGCCTCTCTCATCAGATATGCCTGGAAATATACCGACGGAAAGTTGTCAGCCACAGATACACATAGACAGAGTAAGGAGGACACTTGTCTTGTACGCAGATCTCGGAAACACGCAGATATCGATACCAATGCATAACTACGTACACAGTATTGGACTAACGTACAGGCTCATACAGGCTTTTACGACGGTTGGCGTAGTGAGTTGTAGTTGGTTGTAGACGAGTTAATTTAATTATAATAGCAGAGCTAGGTTACGACTGCTAAGATTTCTATTTGCTACTGTCGAACCAATTCGAACCATTCGAATGCGAACCATTCGCATGATTCGCGTCGACCAAGTGTAGATGGACAAGTAGATACATTACTGACTAGCTCACTTGTTAGCTAACAAATAACAAAGTGGAACAGAGAGTATACTCGGGAACGTCTGGATATAAGCTTCGACAAAGTTATGATAGGCTATAAGTCTAGTAAAAACAACAACAACGTTAACAACAACAACAACATTAACAACAACAACAACAACAACGACATTAAAATGTAATAACAGCAACGACAATTAGGGCCAACCTTGTTGTTCTCAGGTGGAGTTTTCTAAAACTATGACTTTTAACAACCTCAAGTGTTTATCCCTATAGCAGAAAGCATTCACATACTCCAGCTGTTTTTTTTTCATTATTGAATTTCACAGTTTCTGACCACGTACCAAATATGCCGATTTTGCGACTCACCACCGTTTATCACACATATATTCTATTTCGTTAACCTTGTATTATCCTATCGTTTCAATTGCGTTGTCATTTTGGCCCAATACTGTGCTAATCAAGCAGCACGTTATTTCAGGCACTTCATATTAAAGACAGCAGTTAAAGTTCACGTATGCATACCCTAAACGCACTAACCGCCATGTGCCAGCACTTGTAATAATGACTTGGCGTTGGCACGCTTACAAAAACACAACACAACAATACCACAAAGCCTATAGTTAAGTGGGCGGGTATCGACGCGTGATTGCTCTCGCCGTCCGATGTCTATAACGAACTCTACATTTGAAATGGTGGTTTTAATTAATGAATTGATTTCATGTTGTAATACTTCTTACTATTTGCAGAATTCATACAGATTCGAATATATACTAAACATGCATTTACGCTGTACGCCACTTTCAACAGTAGTTGTAGTAGTAGTAGTAGTAGCAGGAGGTCATCTGCCAATGAGGACAGAACAACCCTCAAGTAAGTTAAGACAACGTTTTTACAACGGCCCGAAACCTAATATAATATAACAAACAGCCCTCATCTTGGTATACAGCCGTACAGCGTGGCCATTTCCTCAGGGTTTTTCGTGAGGCGACAGAGGTTTCGAGGCAAAATCGAACCCAATTGTTGTTCGGAGTCGGAGCCGGTTGGTAGGAGACACCGGATACCAAACCATAAGTTCGTCGAACCCGGTGTGGCGAGGCGCATTCGCCTGCGCCTCGCGACCGGAGGTCGCACACAGATAGGTGCGCGGGTTTAAGGAGCCACACCGTTGCAAGGTGCGCGGGTTTAAGGAGCCACACCGTTGCACATTTGTATTTAAGGGGGTCCGTTTATGAAGCAATGCGAAAAGCAGTCCCGTAGGCGTTAAATCTTGGCTGGGGGTGGTCAGCTCCCGAAAAGTATTTCTTAAACTCTAACTTCGTCGTCTTTTCACGTATTTGGGGGGAACGTACGTATTTGGGGGGAGCTGGACGACGTATTTGGGGGTTTTGTCCAGCAGAGGAGGATGATGTGCCGCAACAGCATCAGCAGCAGCAGCAGCAGGGCAACCTAATCTAGATTGCTGAGTGAAAGCCGAGAGTGTCGATCAGCCTCACTATTAGCTCCTCTTCATCTGCTGACTACTTTTGCCTATGCTTTTGTGTCTATTGCTGCTGCTGCTGGCGGCAATGTCTGTGACGAGCGATACAGAGAGAGACGTCCGTCAGAGAGCAGTGTTTGTCACCTGCTCTCGTCGTCGTGGTGCTGCTGCTGCTGCTGCTGTTGCTGCCGTTGCTGCTCTTGCTGGAGCTGTTCGATTTGTTACGCTGCGCCTGCCCTTCCCATCATCATCATCATCGCCATTTAGCTCCCGCATGTGAAATGCGAGCGGAGCATTTCGTTGAATGGGCAACACCATAGCTAATATAGCTATTGATGATGATGATTATGACTGCAACAACAACAGCAACAACCCACAACAACAACAACAACAACAACAGCAACAACAACCCACGACAACAACAACAACCACAACAACAACAACAACGACAACGATGGCAGCGGTTACAAGAGTACTACAAATTACGACAAATGGCGACGAGGACGACGACGACGACGATGATGAAAGTGACAACAATGGCATTTCTGCCAGTAGTACTTGTGCTGTTGTTGCTGGTGGAGGTGCGGATGGCTTCATCTGCTTTTTCTGATGCGGCTGCTGTAACTGCTTCATCTACTCTGCTGTTGGTTGGTGCTAATATAGTTGTCATTCGACCTTTCACTCGTTTGGTCCTGCTGCCGCTTCTGCTGCTGCTGCCGCTGCGACGGCTACTGCAGTAACAGGGCTGCATCAACGAACAGCCTGCCTACGCATCATTGCGCACCGATGATGAAAACAACGGCAACGCCCGCGGCAGTAGAAGCAACAACAACAACAACAGCAATAGCAACAACAACAATAACAACAATAGCAACAACACAACAGTTCACAATATGCCTGCTTTCCAACTCGCACCAACGATCACGACACAACGCTACGGCCGTTGCCGGCCGTCATCGTGCAGGCGTCGGTGATGGCGGTGTTGGGCGCCTACACCGCTGCTATTGGCACGTTCGTTGAACGAGTTCAGCATCGTGACGATTACTACGTTCAGCAACAACAACAACAACAATAACGCTACTAACAACATCAACAACAACAGCGACGGCGACAACAACAACGACAGCGGCAATGATGATAATTATGACGTCAGCGCGAGCCACTGCACTGTGTATGTATGTATATATATATATATATATATATATATATATATATATATATATGCAATTGGTATTGATATTTATTATTACACCACCTTTTAGTTATGTTACAATAAAATTACACGTGCTCATTAGGTTTCGAAAGCGATGTTATTTTCGTTAATCTTAAACATATATAGAATATGATGTGTATTCATAACCGGAAAATATCTCCGGCCCAGCACCCAAATAGCGCTGACGTTGACTGACATGTTTCGTGATGATAATTAGTGCAAGTAAGGCCGCACAATGTACAGCGACACTCATTGGCAGGGTTATGAAACCCAGTTTAATGGCACACTTTGTGGTTGGACCCATGGCTAGAGAGACGGGCTCAGCTTTAAACAGCTGTTCACGGCTGCTGTGTTGACGTGTTTGTTACACTCTGCAAATCGTGGTTTAATTTATTGGTTTATAGTTTATTCTACAGCGTTTACAAAAATCTGTTGTACCGCGGACAGAGTGCAGTTCATAGATATCTTTCACAGTTCATTATTGCCTTGCCTGAAAGCACAATGTTTCAACTGCCACAAGCGGACGTCTCAGGGTCGGCTGACTGCTTGGACCTTAGAACGAACAAATTTCTTTCTAAATTGCGGATTTTGCTTCATGGCAACGGCAGCAGAGCGCGCCGGCTCAGCCACTATCTAGAGCTCGAGGACTCATCCGTCAGGAGCAGCACAGATAGGGAAGCTTTCGATGATGACCGCATCCCAAGAGATTTTAGAGAACGTGAAGCACTTGGTCACCGCCAAGCACCATGTATTTTATGCTATATTTGTAGACTACAAGGCGATGTTTAACACTGTCCATAGAATAATCGCCATGGAGAAGTTAGCCGCCGCAGGCGTGAGCCTCTGAGTTCTTCGAATACTGATACCCATCCTGAAAGTAAGCTTGTTCAAACTAAATGACGGCATTCAGGAACACCGGTCCTCCTGCACACCACCGGCTATTCCCAGGGCGATAATCTCAACCAACTCCTATTCACTCAGTGATCTGCCTCGAAACCGCGCTATATACAAGTTCACTCAGTGATCTGCCGGACCAATAAATTACCACTAATAACATCTGTGTTCGCATATATCTTTACGCCGATGACCTCGTAGTATATAATAGAATGCTCATGGATCCAAAAATATATTTTTCGACAATTTCGAGTAACAGCTGCTTTTAGGTATTTAATCACGCACTATTTTGCACTTGATAACTCTGAGGCTTAATCGCCTCGGAGTAAGCTTGTGGTTAACGCATATACATAGTTATATACGGATGCACAAATAATATATCGCACTGCCGCCACCTAAATGTGCGGGTGCTTCTTCGCGTGTTTAGTGTGTTGAATTACTATGTCCTTTAGTAAAAGTGGTATATATAAAAATGCGTAAAAACTATTTTCAGGTAAAAATTGAGTTAAATTATTGAACTTATTTTTGAAACAATAATATATCTGGACGGCTTGCATTTTACTGTTGTGTCTCTAAAATAGACGCATCTATAAAAGTATTTATATAAAATAATTATGATTTACACCAATCCGAAAATCATATTTCTATTCGTACATGTCGCACCGGGGTCGAACTCACGACTCCAAGTGCCAAAGTCGTCAGGCATCTATCTCCTCGACTCTGTTCCATCGACAAATATCAAATATTATTGACTCCTCTGAGTACATGTCGCGCGGAGTGATACAAGGCCCGTTAGGGTGAATACTGAAAAATGGCTCAATCATTATCGCCACCATACAACACCCCAACGCAGCCAAGGCAGCGACAACATAAACAGCAGTGATTGTGGTGACGCGTGTGAAAACGCCGAACGTGAGCAAGTCACACGAGACGGAGATTGAGAACAGCTCGGAAAATCCTTGGATCTGCAAAAAACAGAAAGCACTGCTAATGTTGGCCAGCACACAAACGATACACATGCTTTTCAGCGATACATACGCAGCACATATTTGCGCCCACAAAGACCGTGAGAAGGAATTCGTTTTCCCGTTGCGTCAGTCGGGAACAGCCGTTATGTATATATACTTACGTTATATATATATATATATATATATATATATTTGTTTTTATTACAAACGTATATGTTGTGCTTATGTGTACGTTAGGATGTAATGCGACTTGGGTGGTGTGACATCGGTTTCCAAACGACACCAATAACTGTAGTAAATATGTGTGAATATGTTATCACCAGCTTTTTGTGTGTAGCTAACGCCATTTTAAGTAAAGTCTAGCCTTCAATCATGCGCATGTGTATTTCGAAAACACTTGGATCTGTATACGCGTACATGATTAACCTAGACGCTAGTACGGTCCTAATTTGACTATATATATATATATATATATATATATATATATATATATATATATATATATATATTGGTCCTAATTTGACTATATATATATATATATATATATATATATACATATACGCAGGATTACGTGTACATGGGTACATTGCACTGCATGGATATATATATATATATATATAATACATATACATAGATAGACTTCTGCAAAGGTGTATGCTGCCAAGTTGGCAGTCCGCGGAAGTGTGGTCCTGTTGTTTCACCGTTTCGGTATTTCATTGTTGCATCGGGCTTGTGTACAGTATGCTTTAGCAGCGTCAATGATGTCGGCAATGAGGTAGGGATCAGCCTGTTCCGAAGTGGCTTGTTCTTCGGCAGTTTCGTTCTTGTAGAAGAACAATATCGTGGTAGCGCGGTGTTCCCCGAGGAAACAATTCACAACGAGAGCCAGGGAGGAGCCAGGTAGCGAGCGGAAAACGAAACACTGGCGAGAAGGAGAAAATAAGTATACATCGAGAGAAAGAGAATTAAGGCTGGAGTGCAAACGAGAGAGAGAGAGAGAGAGACAGAGAGAGAGATAGGAACGGTAGAGGGGTAGAGAGGTGAGAGATAGGCGTTCTCCGATCTGGTCCCCGCCATTCGAATTGACGCCGACGTACCTCGACGGCGCCGCAAAGCAGGGGACCAGGCTTTCGGCACCACCAGGCCAATGGCGGAACTGGAACAGAAGAGGGCCTATTGACGACGCTATTAGGGCGGCGGTCACGGAGGCAGCCCTAGCAGCAGCAGCAGCAACAACAACACACCTGAGTGAATCTGCTGCTATTGCCACCATTGTTGTTGCTGTTATTGTTGCTGCTTTAGTTGTCATTATTGTTGTCGTTGTCATTGTTTTTGTTGCTGCTGCTGTTGCTGTTGTTGTTGTTGCCATTGTTGTTGTTCTTGTCGTCGTCGTCGTCGCCGTAGTAGTTCGAAGCAAGCACAAAACGTAGCTGAGGCGACGGAAGCGCCCTGAGTCGCTTACTGCCATCACGCGCTGCACTCTCTCTCTCGCTCTCTCTCTCTCGCGGTCCGCCTTTATTTTTTCCTTCTTTTGTCTCCCTTCATCTGACAAGAGGAGGCCATAAACATGCAAAACTTATGGCTGTCAGAGAAATATTAGTAGCAGACACCGCCGCCGTAGCCACAGTTCGACGCACAGACTAAGTAAGGGCCGTCGGGAATCGGTGCGAAGCGGCCCCCAAAACGGCGACCGTCACACCAGCGACTCTCGTTTATTCAGTTCGCCTCCTCTCGATAGAGACGTACCACCCGCTGAAACTCTGCATTGAATGGTTGCCGCTGTTATTTTGTTGCTGTTGATGTTGTTGTTGTGGTTGTTGTTGATGTTGATCTTGTTGTTGTTGTGCCATGATTACTGCTGTTGTTTCTGATGCTATTGCTGTTGGTGCCGTTATTGTTGTTTTTGTTGCTGCTGTTGTTTTTGTTGTTGTTGTTGTAATGATGTCATTGTGCCATGATTACTGCTGTTGTTGTTGTTGTTGCTGCTGCTGCTCTTGTTGTTATCATTGTTGTCGTCGCTTCTGTTGTTGAGCTGCTGCTATTATTGTTGTTCTCGGTGTCGCCAACGTAGGCTTCTGCTTCTTATTATTGTTGACATTGTTGTTGTTGTTGTCGTTGTTGTTATTGTTGTTGTTGTCATTTCTGCTAGCCGTTCTGTAGAAACAGGAATCGACCTCGCTGTTTACCGTTAGTGTTTCTGTCCATTGTTTTACCTCACGGTGAGACCTGGCAGTGGTGTTAGCATTAAGCTTCGCGCCATCTGACAGAGAGTACATTTCGTTATCTAGGAGCTAGCGAGTGGCTAGCCCTACTCGACACCTATTCGAGTCGTACTCGATCGTTCTTCTTCTAAACAACTTCCCCATCGAAGTAGCACAATAGGAAATGCCCTTAGCTATGCGCGACCCGAAGTCAAAGTTATATGACATAACATCATTGCATATGTTGCTACTACGGTAGAGAGACGTTACGTATAAACGGAGCGGTCGGCTATCGTGAACCGAAGTTAGGCAAACCGCGCATTTGACCGTTGGCGCAAGTCGCTGATATAGGCCGCGCTCGGTAAGCAAATTTGCCATATTATGTAAAACGATTAGTTCAACTCCGGTTTCTCGTCCGTTATGTCTTCCCCTAGCTCGCTGAGACGAAAAGCTCGCTAGTGAGGCAAATACAAGGCTTCTACTGTTCTCAGTAAAATTACTACTAATATTAGTATATTTATATCTATGATTCAACGGTCAATAGTACAAGTGAGAACATCCTACGTGATGAACGACACATATAAATACATCGGGGCGTAAGACCCGCTGTGTGAGGTGTTAACCTGTGTCTGAGTTTGTATGGGCCGTATGTGCACGGTATGTTATCCGGGATACGGTCTAGTGAGCATCAATAATGGCAAGTATTGGCCGTTTATTGCAGAAGACTATTGCCACTCAGAGGAGTAAACACAAAATGACTTAAGAATTAACCTTTCCACGGGAGACTCGAGGGCATCGGAATTTTTGCGTCAGAGGCTGTCACTCGACATTCAACGAGGAAACGCAGCATCTGTTCGCGGCACATTGTTGAACTGGGCTAATCCTGGGTTTGAGAACCCGTGAGTACACGTTCATGCGGAGACAATTGTAACACTCCAAAGTGCTAACATAAAAAAGTTATATAAATAAAACTAAAGAACTTAAGAATTTAAACAAAATTTTTCGTAAATCAAAAATTGTAATTCTTAAGAAGGATTGCATTTTAAGAAAAAGGATACTGAAAAAAAATATATATATGCATATATATTTCGTGTTTTTAATAAATAAAATAATTTCTATTAAACACATGGTTATATATAGTTGTTTATTTCTTTCGAATGGATGGATTTAGTATTCGCTTAACGTATACGTTAAAATACATAAGATACATGGCACGCTTTTATATTACGGGGGCTTAAAGCGGGAGCATAAACAGACATGCTAAGATATATAGGGTTTTCTCAGCAGTTTTTCGTATTATACGGGTTCCCGTACATTTTTAAATACAAGAATATGTATATACATACATTTTTTAATTTATAGAAAATATCATATTTATTTAGACAATATCGTATACGCATACGATTATCCGTATTATATTTTTTTTATAAATAAGTAGATATATATATAAGAGATAGTGTGTGCATGTACACACCGTCTTCGTTAATGCTCCGTTAAGCGTGTACCACAAAATTAAAATAATGCATTGTATATATATATATATATATATATATATATATATATATAGTTACCCTATAGTCAACAAATAAACTACTGCGTTAATGTTTTAATGTTACCATACGGCATATAGACGTGTGAACATACATATACATGCATACAAATACATATATGTAGGAGTGAATTCGTGCGTACAAATGTATGACTGAATCTGTGCGCTGTTGATATTGTTAGTCACATGTGTATGATTCAGTACTTGCCTCGCTGGAATGCTGGAAGGAAGATCGACGCAGTTCCTCTGGAGAACGGCAACGATGGTTACCAGTTGTATACCCCCCCCCCCCGAATAGCCTAACGAGCAGGCGTCTAATCTCATAGTCAACATATAGTCAAAACGCAAAACAAGTGACTTATTCAGACTGACGCGTCGCGCTGATTCGCTTGATCCGGTGGCACGGTTCGTGTATTCCAGTTAGACGGGTAGTTGGAGTAAATGCTCGTGATATTTAGAATACTAGCAGTCTACTAGAAGTAGTGTTTGTGCTGGTATTCGTTTGTGGTTTGTGTGTTCAGTTAACACAAATGACTTAGATACGTTGCTTACTAACTAACGAACTAATGGTTGAATGTCAATATCAGACCAGGGTATCAGCGTGGCCGGTCGTCTCCTGGCCAGCAGACAGGCAGTGTTTCTTGAAGGTCGCTTTGAGGCCGCGTTGACGCTCCTCGTAGTCCGTAGTAATGTCGGCATCGTTCTGTAGAATAATCATAATTATCGAATTACGAGAATCACCTCATTAGAAAAATGCTGTAGCTGCCATATTGCCCCAGTGCCGCTTCTCCGTAAAGAGAAACTCAACTCAGACCACAGGAAAAGATCAGAGAAAAACACTTTTGTAAGAAGCAGAATTATTGTAATGTTGACGTTGTCTATATGTCGAGAGTATGTATAGGTCCTTTATCTGAGCTGCAAACGCTGATGCGGGTCGTGAAGCAAAACGACTCGAATGCGCCCAGTGCACGCAACGATATATACGGTAATGCGTCCCCCTGTCGACGCAACATAATGAACGAGCGCTCCTCCGACGAAGGCCGGCAGCTATTTGAGCCAAAGGAAATAAGATTCTACGATTAGCACAGGCGTTTTGCGCCGATATGCGTTGCGAATATCATTCAATGAATGGAGCAATAGACGTCTACTGGATTCGAGCGCTGGCTAACTAACCGCGTTCGGTTCATTGCCAGAGAGGGTCTTGCACCCCGAAGTCGACTAGTGAGGGGGGGGGCAGTTCGGGTATGAATTCCTAGTGAGAGCGATATCTATCGTACGCGCTCCGGTAAACCAACAGGCGATGCAATGTCAAAGAAAGGACTAGACTACATCAAGTCTACAAACGACGCAACACGTAGGTGCAGTCTAACTTGATAGTGCTGTTATAGCCTGTATCGGGCCCGGAGCTGGCTCGAGTGTTGCCAGCTCGAGCGGAGCCAACGGAGACAGAGGCTATCGACAAGAAGGCAGTGCTTTTTCTTGTAGATGTGCGCTACAGCAGGGCTCTCTGTGCGAGCGAACGACACGGATTGCGCAGGCGTGACATATGTTCGCTTCGGCAATGGAGATTGTCATCTCACCGTCGTCGTCGTCTTCGCATTCGCCTTCGCCTTCACCTTCACCTTACAAGTCCCGTCATCAGCGGGACTTGTGAAGTCAGTCCCGGCCTGCCGTCGAGTGAGGTCACCTCACTCAACTGTGCTGCTCACATCGCACTCGCCGTCTCTCGCCGGTCGCCCTACTCGAAATCGCCGAAAGGGCGACCGATACTCCATCTGCTTTGCTCTTCGTTTACTAATAACAATGCCTCTCCGGGTAGGCTCGAGGATCACTCTCTTGGGGTGGTGATTGAGATCGACAGCAGCAGCAGCACGACGGCGAAGAAGAACCCAGCACGTTGGGTCGCGTGCACTGCCAGAACTGCACTGCGGGACGAAGCAGAGAAGAGCAGGGAACGAAGTGCTTGCTTGCTTGGCGGACACGACATTGATGGCGAAGATGATAACCATGATGATGATGGTAATGATGATGATGATGGTGGCCTCGACAACGACGACGACGACGACAACAACAACGCCGACAGTGATGATCAACATGGTGATGATGTTGACGACGATGAGGATTTTGTGGTTTGAGTCCACACATTTCTTTCTGCTACCTACTACTACTACTACTATTACCACTACGCAGCGGCTACTGCAGCAGCAGCAGCCACTCTGGCTCCAGCCCACTTGAGGCTTCTGCTGGTTCTTGTCAGAGTTCTACCGGCAGCAACAACAACAACAACAGCGGCGGTTCCTCTACAATGAGTTCATTGTTATGGCTGGCCGACAGGCCTACCTAACTGGTGCATTCTTCCATCAGCATTGCCTCGCCATTGATACCCAGCTAGCCGTCACCGGTCAGGGCGAGAATAGCCGAAGTCAGTCGTAGTTGGTTTACAAGACGACGACGACGACGACTTCACTCTGTTTGTGACTGAAGAATCCCACGCCTTGGAGGGAGGCATATGATCGCTGTGCAATGGTATCACGCACAAGTCACCCCTTGCTCTTTCTCGCTTACATACGTTAACGGCACAACCCGTGGACTCCTTTATATTATGTATATATATAATATCTGTATAATATTTGTATGTATATATATACTATATATATATTATTTGTCTCAATATATATATATATATATTATATATATATATATCAAATATATATATAATATATATATATATATACATATATATCTCCGGTATATATAGTCTCTCTCTCTCTATCTCTCTCTATCTCTCTTCTTCTATCCTCCTGTCTAGAGCTTATGTCTATCAAATAAATACTGCTAGGCATACAAAAGGAATTTCGTTTCACGTGTACTTTTGTGTCAAACTCAAGTTTAACTGCAAATTTGTCTTTCCTGACGGTCCAAAATGTGAGCCCAGTTCGCTTATTGAAAATTCGTGTTTAATTAATTTCACTCTCTTATATAGTGATAAGGCAAGCAAGGCAGCCCACTGATGTACCAGTCAAACATACTAACACAACAGTTTATACATTACTGGTATAACCCCGTTCTGTGTAAACCTATCTTATCCTAGTGATCGACTCGTGAATCGACATGCGGAAGAACAGAACAAACTGTTTTGTTTTTTCTTAACACGTTTCGAGCGTTTTTAGAGCGTTAAGTTATTATTATTATTATTACAGGCATTGTCGCGTGTTGTTTGAGTTGGCCTAATGTCGCACATCAATAGTCATGACCGCTACTGCAGGATCAGCGCCTCAATGTCACGCAAGCAAGTCTATACGCGTCTATAGCAGTCCGTAAGCAGCTGTGCGCTAATAAGTGTACAATAATCAAACGTCTAGATAGATAGTTGGTAGGCGGAAGGTATGTAGGTGGAATGACACCGTGTATAGCTGACATCGTCCGAGGTGAAAACCAGAGAGACTGCGCCACACATTGATCGGTTTCGCTGAACTCGGAACTACAGTATCAATCAGCGAAGACCCGACTGGTTGCCTACGTTTATCTCGCCCTATAGTAATAGTAATACTATTACTAATCATCCTAATTATGATGATGATGCTGCTGCTGATGATGATGATGGTGGTGGTGATTATTCGCAAAATCACAACGACGCGTAAGCGGTCGCCTAGCGGATCACATAGTTGAGACACACGCTTGCCCGGTCGGATAGAGTAACCCTTTCGTAAAGCGGGACCGTGCAGGCGACCCCACCGACCGACGCAACGCGAGAGAAGACGACGATGACACAGCGAGGTCGGTAAAGACGACGGCGACGATGACGACGACGACAACGACGATGACAATGACGACGCTGCTGCTAATTACAGCCCAGCAGCTCCGAGCGCGATCGGCATGTGTGTATTTGTATGCCTATCGGTCTACAGGTCTGTGGGTGTGTGTGCTTGGGTGTTTGTCTAGAGGTCTGTGAGTCCATCCATGATCGGCCACATTGGAACACCGTCTGGACAACGAACGCACGAACAAACGAACGAGCGAACACAGCAGTAAACGCATAACTGCCCGTTCCAGCAACAGAGCCCTTCGGCTCACTGCTACCGGCAAGCCGGTAGAACTGACCGAGAGCCGAGAGAGAAGACAAGCGGGACCCGAGGATAAAGGTCCGGGAAAGATGATCTATCTGCCTTGAATAGAGAGACAGCGACAACCATGCTTGAGCAACGGCGGCGGCGGCGACGACGACGACGAAGAAGACGGTGGCCAACGGCAATACGCCCCCCCCCTGACCTCAGTGGAATCGAATCGAACTTCGGGTGAATTCTAAAACTGATAGTCGTCGAAACATAATACGCGATAGCAAGGAAATCGGGGGAGGAGGAGGAGGGAGGGAGAGAGAGAGAGGAATTGTGATAGAAGGAGAGAGAGCACGGATAATTGAGATAGAGCGACAAGAGATGGCACGTGTTCTTCTGGTCGAGATCAATAACGTTATTATTTGTAGTGTGGAGAATTAGCCAAGGATACAACACTGGGTTACTTACTGCAGTGAAGAAGATAGCAGTAGTGACGAAGCGCTGATGTTTTATTATTATTATTATTACACAGCATAGCAGGAATATTAAGCGCTGGATTTTTTGACGGCCCGTTTAGCCCGTAGGAAGTTTGTGGAGCCCCGGTCAATATTTTCACTCAAAACCAGGATCTCAGGTAGAATGCAATTTAGAGCGTACGCCGTAGCGTAAATGTCGAAAGGCTGAAATAAAATACGAGGCATAACTTGTCCTACCGGTGAGTGTAAATAACGGATACGTGGATGTAACGAAACTCTACTAAGTTAGAGGAGGTCAGCGCTTCCTGTATTCTATTGTTATCATGGTCTAAATTGTATTGCATTGACGACTGCATACAATCGGACCACTATGCGACGATGCTCCAACTACAATAGTCGACTGCACAGTCAGTCGATTTCGATATCCGCACAGTAGTTAATCCGGATAGACGAGCCCTAGATGGGTTATCGGACGTCCCTTTATAATCGAAAACTGAATTAAACAGGCGAACAAACACAATATATCAGACAGCACTCGAAACAAAATTAGGTCACGCAAGGAAGGCGTGAGTAAGGTCGTTCTCTAGAAGAGCCGATGACGAAATTGTGCTGCTGTGATCAGTCACGGTCGTTGTCCGTTGGCATGCCACTGACTTAAACCTCGGTCATATCTTCACCTCGCATAGCTTTCGACTGTATCGTCTCTGTCATTCATCGGTTTGTTTATTCGCTTGCTGTTTACCTCCTTGGCGCTTGGCGACACATCTTCGGCTATGGCTTGTCGAGCAAAGCGAGTTTTGTCGACAGCTTTCGAAAAACCTAGCGTAGCGCTGAAGCGCAGCGTAACGAGGAGCCAAACCGAACGACGGAAGCAAGCGGTCTTCGGCATTTGCCCGGTTGCGTTTTGCGCTGCCGTAGCCCCATAGCCTTTCCTCGAAGTCCTTTGTCTTCCGCTGTTTCTGCAGAACGCATCCAAAAACGTCTTTCCATCCGATCTTTTAGCTTTTGTTTTGTTGCTGTTGTTATAATTTTTGTTGTTGTTGTCGTTGTTGTTGTGGTTGCTGCTACTACTGCTACTGTTGGAATTGTGGTGCTTTTTCTTGTTTTTCCTTTCAGTCTTTTTGTCTTCGCCGTTATGGCAGCTGCAGCCGTCGCCGTCCATGCTGTTGTTTACTGTGATTGCTAACCGTTGTTTTCTGCTTACTCCCGCTAGCGTAGTTTGCCCTTTGCTGGTCGATGCTGCTGCCGCTGTGCAGAGACAACTGTGGCTTCAAAATTTAGCAAATGTCAATGTAGCAGAGGCAACTCGTATCGGTGGAGAATTATCATCACAGAACGAAGAAAACGCCGACGTCAGCCTTGTTGTTCGCTAGCAACGCTCGAATCCTTTGAACCAACCATACGATAAGCATCGCACGCGTGTGGTGCGTGTGCTACGCATGCCTAGTGACAGTGCGGCCTTCGACGGTTAGAACGGCATTGTCGATATACGCCGGCGTCCTCCACCAAATTGGCAGCGCATACAGTGGCTCCGATGAGGAGCGGACTTTCAACACATGAAAAAAAGGAAGTAGACTTTCAATTCGACGACGACTCAGCTATATATCGTAGCGGAAGCCACGAACAGAGGCAATGCATGAGTCTATGAGCGAGCGAGAGGGAGAGAGATATAGTGATACAAAGAGAGGGGGAGAAATAGAGAGGGGAAAAGAGAGACGAAGGTAGAGAGAGAAGGGAAAGAAGGAGATAAGGACGAGGAAAAATGCGCGTGCGATTCGTACGCAACACGGCCTGCTTTGGGCTCTCTACAACAACGCAACCTGCAGTAAGGATTGGTGCGCCCGACGCTGCCCTGCCGCATCTGAAGATCAGCAGCGCTCGCTCCGCGGGGGGCGTCCGTCAACCCGTGCGCGGGTGGCGAGATCCACCACCAGGCCACCGTGCGTTGACTCGCGTCGCTGAGTCGCTGGCCGACCGGCCGCGCGGAGTGACCTACTTCAGCGCGTACGAGGCGACGAACGCCATAACGCCAACGACATTTGCTGCGTACGGTTACGTTTGGCCGGCTAACTGACAGACAGTCAGTCAGTCATTTAGTTCATTCAACCGTACAATCATCTTCCAGTCGTCCTCTTTGCCTCACGTCCTCTTTGCGTTTCCGAGATCGAGATTGTGCAAAGCTTGTTATCATAGAGACCAGGATTCATGGCCGTTGAGGGTTGCCAGTATGTCAGGGCACTTCCTAGACTTAGGTACCACCGAGAGAGATAGTAGCTTTCGTTCAATGCTGAGAAAAGCACAGCTTTCATTCAACAGTGCCGTACATCTTTCTGTACATGTGAGTTACGTATTATAATATATGTATGGTAGCTACGTTTTAGTTATGCACATACACATATCCATTCTTGTAGAGTGTTTGAGGTGTGAACGTGTACTCCTTGTGCTCTCCTAACTCCTAAATATTATTCCATGGAACCGACAATACAGCCGGCGTTTCCTCGGCACACTGCAAGCGACAGCAGTTGCCGTAGAAACTCGCCTTCGCGCCGATTCCCTGTGAGATCTGTAATCCGTTAGCCCAGCTCACTGATGAATCTCTTGGTTCCCTTGCCCAATTATTATTATTATTATTATTATTATTATTATTATTATTATTATTATTATTATTATTATTATTATTATTATTATTATTATTATTATTATTATTATTATTATTATTATTATCATCATCATCATCATCATCAATCATTTTGATGAGACGAAGCAACGGATGTGTTAAAGTGTCATAATTCCATACCAATTATATGGCAATGCCCAGTTACGTACATTTATGGAGCGAGAAAGAGAAAAAATATGTTCTAGATGCCTGATATTTATGTCAAAAAAGAGGGGACACTACCCTTTACTTTAGCATATCATTGCACGATGACGACATACATGTTTTGTCTATAGGTATACAAGGCGGCTGTGGGGAGAAGAATACGAGACCAATTTGACCAACAAAAAAACAACAACAATTTGACCAAAAAACAACAATGATGACGCGTTTGGCATTGCCGAATGGCGGTAAGCGTTTAAACGGTTCGGGTTTCGTCGTCAATTCGCCCGCAGTTTCTGTTGGTCATCGTTGGAGCATCGCTAGCAACGAATTGCGACGTACGGATTGATGAACACGCAGTATCCGCCTAGTTACAATCTGGCATTCATTCGTTCATTGCCTGCACCTTCCGAGTTCGGTTAGGCACTGGACTGCCGCTGCTTTGCGTCTCTCGTAGCTCGTAGCTCGGACTCAACAACACTAACAAACAGATCATTATACTGTTAGTAATAATTGATAGTGAATCTCTAAGAACGGTGGCGCTGACAACGATGACTTCAGCTTCAGCAGCAACAACCGCAACAATCTCACACCTGTGAGCGTCTAGAAAACGTCCGTACAATTAATACACCAATTATATTGGTGTAAACGACTCTTATCAGTTGTACTAGTAAAGTTTTCGGGCTGACCCTCAGCCTAGATTTACCGTCCACGGAACTGTTTTTCACATTGCTTCATAGACGGACCCCCATAAATACAAATGTGCAACGGTGGGGCTCGAACCCGCGCACCTATGTGTCTCCTCCGGTTGCGAGGCGCAGACTTAAGCCACCACGCCACCGGGCTCGACTTATCAGTTGTACTACTACTAATATAATCTATTACCCATAGAAACTAAGAATTTGAGTACACTATCTTCTACTAAACTACTGAGTAAAACTAGTAGGCCTATTAATAATGTGTAATTGTTTTTTCTATTCAAGACTAATGTTTCAAACGTGGCTTGCTGCCGGAACTGCATAATATGATTTTTTAGTTCTCATTAATGGACAATTCATAACATCATGGTTTACCAGCTGTGGGTGTTTGAATGCTGTCGCGACCGCCGAATCAGTATCCGAACTTGCTGACCGATTTGAAAATACCATGGATCAATACTGCTATATTCCCCCAAAACGATATATATATATATATATATATATATAATGAGAAAGAACGCCAAACGCGCACAACATGCGATATATATATATATATATATACCGTGTCGTGTTAGCACAGCGTCGACATAAACGACACATGTGTGTCGCCAAAACTGCATGCCTTGCGCCTTACCACTCTGACCCCCCCCCCCCAATATAGGCGCGCGTCGTTTGCTTAGCAAGACAAGCATAACCTGATCCTCCGATTGTGATTCGCATATTATTACTGCATGGGGATAACACTGAGACCTCTCGTAATTCGAAGCGAGCCGCAAAAAATGGCATTCTAATGCCATTGGCGTGTATGTTTGTGAATGTGTCTGTGAATGTGCCGTTAGGCGTAGCTTCTCTTTTTCTCCCTCTCTCCCCCTCTCTCCCTCTCTATCTCCCTTTCTCTCTGAACAACATGCCCGTCTTTCCGATACGGTAAACCTGCTTCCCTCTCCGTTTCCTCCTCAAAAGGGCTTGCTTTAATCTACTCGACCAAAAAATAGATTTATGTATATATATATATATATATATATATATATATATATATACATATATGCGTGTGTTCTTACATTTGCCTGGAAATAAGACACTCCGCACGACATGCTCACCCCCATTTACCAATTGCATACATAAGCTTATATATGCATACATACCGACCTTACATATCGACCTAGGCTTGCATTTGTGTGTTCGTGCCACGCGCCACCCTTGTTAGTATACCAGCGCATCAGGAGCGTGATACCTACAGGCGGTATACGAATGCAGCTGCCCAACCGCTTTGGACCTTTTGAGGTGGCAATACATGGTGGCCATTAATAAATTCGGGCAAAAATGTAGGAGAAGGACACCCTAACAAATGGAATATGACGACTAACGCCGTAGAATAGTTTTTTGTCGGGCACTGACTAACGTGCCTGCCTAAATATATATATATATATATATATAAACATAACTATTATTGTTTGTGATGTTTTGGCTTTTCTGCGCAATTACACAAAACAGTGTATGATTGTTCTATTGCCGGCTATCATACACTGTTTTGTATATTCGACCTGTAGCGTCCTGGCACGTAGTATCATGTTGTCTTCCATTCACACAACAATTTATCTATTCACATAAGTCGCTAAGTTTATTATTAGGCCATTGTTGTTGTATATTGTTACATATTGTTGCAAATTGGCCCTATTATCGACGTTAAAAATCGGACATTTTTTCCCGGCGGCAAAGAGGCGAAAAGAAAGTGGCACAGAAAATTCACGGAACGCCCTAGATCAAAATGAGGGTGAGGTTACTATCCTTCGGAAGAGAGCAGCAACATATAACACAGTGTTCCTAATCTTTTCTATTAAATGGTAACACGTCGCACTCCCGTAACCGACAACATGCCAAATATCTATACTACAACTTGTTCCTCTGAATTTTCTCTTGGCGTTCTTTCTTTCTCTCTCTCCCTCTCTCTCTACACACATATATATATATATATATATATATATATATATGTGTGTAGAGAGAGAGGGAAACGTATGCATATATATATATATATATATATATATATATATGCATACGTTTCTATACATCGACACCAGTCGGGCAGTCGACAAGCGTATTTCTTGTGTGTGCTTTGCTGCTGCTGGAGCAACCAGATGCAGCGTGGGTCACGATTTACGGCGCGTCGCCGCTACTCGTTTGGTGGTATCGATCGATCGGTGGTTAGCCTCAGACTCGTAACTGCTTCTAACTACGCCAACTATAACTGCTAATGCTACTACTACCACTACAAGTACGGGTGTGCGTTAGTTACAGTTACAGGGTCGCCTAGTGTTTGTCGCTGGATGGATATCTGGCCAGCAAGATAGACCTAGCCTTCTTTGGCCCAGAGGGCGAACTGTTTTGCGTGTCTCGTTGATTAAGAGCGGCGCTGTTACGGCAGTGTGGCATCTATTTGTAGCATGGCGGCAGCACGAGCGGTGGTTCCACTCAATCCATTTATTTTTTTCTTGCTGGCAATGATATGGCAGTAGTGATGACTATTGGGTGTTGCCATATGTTTATATATATATATATAATAACAATAACAATATCGTAATAACAACACCTACCGAGGTCTGGGTTTTAGATGCCGAGGTTTGCGGCCCGAACCGGGACCTGGCAAAAGCACGGCAAGACAAGATCGCCAAATATGACGTCGAGTTCCTAAGAGCGGCGCTCCCCTACCCGCAAAAACCTCGCAGATTCGGATCCATCACTATCTCTATGAGTGGTGTATGGGACTCCGAATCTGCGAGGACGCTCTTGGGGCTCGGCGTCACGAAGAGGAATCTTATGATCTCACCGTTTTAACTTTGCAAGGAACCTTGAGGATATATCGCTCGCACCGGATCCATAAGAGCGGGGGCTACCATCAAGCAAGGACACGGACAACTGATTCTTAACTTCACGTGACCTTTTTATTACCATTTTTATTAAGGCGAGCACTGCCGAGTGTGCAAACGTATTGTAAATGATTAATAAATCATCACAATATTTTCTATATATATATATATATATATGTTCTGGAACCCAAACCCCAAACTCATGTTCAAGTAAATATCTGTAAGACAAAACTAGGATTTAATGAATCAGTGACTTACCTCAAAAAGAACACTGTTCAACTTAGGTGTTTATGAAATGTACAAACACAAATTCTCCGTTCTCCAACAAGCACCAGCAATTGCAGTAGGAATGCAAAACGTGCCAAAGATTGAGTGGTCTGCGTTTTCTTTGCCAGATAGGCAGAAAACTTACAGTTAAACAGTGACAGGGTTTTCGGAGAAATTTTGAAACACGGAATTTCGGAAACGTTATAAACGTGAACGTGTATACAGTTATGTACATATATTAAGCAGGACAGAAAGTACCTGCAAATTTTTGACTTTAAGATAATTTTAATGTTAATCGATTCAATCGATCAACATCAATTTTATTCATTCAAAAAGCATTCTCCATTTTTAGCCAAAGCCCTCCCACATCCCCGGACCGGACTATCAATTCCCACGGCAACGAATTCTGGTTTCTGCATCCCATGAGGAATGTCCCCAAGTGTAATTTTACTGCTTCGGGTGAAGTGCATTTCTTTCCCTGCAGATAGTTCTGCAGACATCTGAATTAAGGTGGTAGTCTGATGGTGCAATGACCGATGAGTACGATGGATACGGCAACATTTTCCAAACAAAGCATGCTATCTGAGTGAACTCACCCATGCGGCTTCGCGTTGTTTTAGAGGAAGATAGTGCCCTTTCTGTTAATAATTTACTTTAGAGCCTGACCACAGTAGGCACTCGTGTATATCGTTTGAGACCTATTCACTGAGAAAAAACTCATGTCAAAATCTTGCGCTTTTGCGTTTTCTGTAGGAGTTGGTTCGGGGCGCACCAGGAGTTTCGACATTTTCGTAAAAGACCTACTTTTTTGTCAAACAGCTAACAACGCCTGTGTTTAGCTCTAGACCAAGGAGAGCACTTTACTAGGTGCTCCCTTTTGTTGTGTTTGCTCAAATCATGAAGTACCAATTGGCTTAACTTTGGCACCACGAAACCATGGGCGCAAAGGCGAGTGACGATAGTTGTCCCTCCGCAGATTCGCTCAAGCCGCCGTTCTCTGGCGTAAAATGTCGTCCAGAACGGCGTTCGTACTGGCCGGAATGAAACTTGCTTTCTCACCAACCTAATATATCTTGTGTATCTAGATGCATGTGAGTGTGTACATCTATGCACACATCTACAAGCATGTATACTATACGTACATGCACACACACATATATATATATATATAAGGATTCCTCAAGGCTCCTGCCTAGGCCCTCTTTTGTATATAATCTTTGCTCAGAACTTAGGAGTACGTCTCCGCAACCTACAACATAACATACAAAATGTATGCAGATGATGTAAAAATATATGCCTAGATTAGAGGAAACGAGGACCGCCTGAATATTCAAGCAGCCATTAATAGTATTGCCACCTGGTGTAAGCTAAATAATATGGTAATTTCAGTTCCAAAGTGCGCGGTCCTGAAGACAGCTCCCGACAACTTCAAGTACCAGCTAAAAGATTTCCCTATACCTGAGGTAACATCCTACAAGGACCTAGGAGTTACGTTCGATAGACATATGAAATTTCGGGCGCACAGTGCCGATTCAGCAAAAGCTGCCTCTCGACTAAGTAATCTTATACTAAGAGTATTCTCGTCGCAAGATGCCTCCAAATACCTGCGTCTTTATGAAGCCCTAGTAGTGCCAAAATGGTCATACTGTGCTCACGTGTGGACGCCTTTTTATGACAAGGATATATGTTTGCTGCAGCGTATTCAGGACAAGTTTTTAAAGAGAGTCTCAAGAAAGTGCAACTTGACGCGTGACAGAGTCGTGCTCATAAGTGTCGTGTAGTACCAGCGTCGTGTTGACTACTGCGTTTTTAAATATCTTATACACATTGATCAGATTAATAAGTTTTACCACGTGCGATCAAACAGCCTACGGAGTCGCGGTTCCATTCAACCGCACGAGATAGCCAATGTGGCAATCGTTAACCACTCATTTGTTTGGCGAACAGCTCGCCTTGCCCGCGAATGCGAGCAATTCATTTCCCTTGTTCAACCCTTTTTTAAATAAAGGAGACATTTGTATTTTATATATATATATATATATATATATATATATATATATATATAGTAGTTTAGTGACATACACAATACAGAGTTTGTTTTTACTCTATGTTGGGTAAGTGCGAACATTTTTAAATGTCCGTGCCGTGGCAATGTGGTCTAGAGGGCTAGTGCGCTAGCCATAGTTGTCTATTACGAGGGTGTCGATAGTTTGATATCGTTGTTGATCAAATTTTCTTTTAGCAATGCTAATTGAGATAAACCATATCGTTGAGAAAAAGCGACCACGCTGCCAAAAGGACTTTCAAGGACACCCTAGAAAACCGGACATGTTGAGATACAGATATCTCATTATGTCCGGTCCTCGGTGCAGTGAAGATATGCCTCACGGCGATTCCAAGTCCATGTAAAACGGAGAATGTTTAGAATTAAAAACAAGATGTCCATGTATGCCAGTCCTTCTAGTAAATCGATTGCGTGGCACTCAACCTGTCAGAATAGTTGCATGCTATATATTGCACACAACCTGTCAGGAATATTTACATGCATGTGTCACTTGGTTTGTAAAGCTAGAAAATTGGGAATAACTGATATCGCTTGGTTCATGACGTATCCAAATGAAAGCAAATAGTAAAATCAAATTATTTGCAGGTGCCCGTTGGGACATACCTAATGGATGTATTTATTCAATGATTTTTCGTCTGTGGTAAATAATATCTCGTCAGAGGATAATTGAATACAGCTTGCTGCTCTGTATTTGAGGGAACCCAGTAGCACGCTACAGCAGGCAAGGCTGTTTGCTTTATCGGCCTCAGAGACATTGTGGCTAACCTTTATGGTATAAGACGGATAACCGAGATCCTCGTCAACAACCTGACCAGACCTGATTTTTTTTCGGAACACGAAATAGTTTTATAATCGTACTAGGGACGCGATGAGAGAAAGCACTTTCTGAGCTTAGAAGAAATTTCTAAGACCAGTGCTGGTGGGCTATGTTGATATTTGTTTACATGCGACTTGAACCGGGCTCGCGTCGGATGCCAGATATGACGCATGAACTCATATTGGACACGGTCAAGCAAAATTTGATCGGTTTAGCCACCACACTGTATATGTATTTTTGTTCTGCCTACTCCCCTCCACTTTAATTTTAGTATTACCCCCGCGTTGTAAAACTCTGGATTAGTGTCAGCCCTTTTTCATCATAGTGCCTAATAAGCTAGAAATGTGCCGCAGATTGACTATCAAATAAACATATATATATATATATATATATATATATATATATATATATATATATATATACTCGTTTCAGAAAAAAACACATTTTACGCGGTCAAATGCCATTAGATGCGAGACACTTAGTTTCGTCTATACGAACTGACTGCCGTATGACGTAATTCGTGCTATTTTCTTACCGAAAAGGACTAGCACTGTCCTGATTGAACGCATATGCGGGCTCTTAACTGTTCTCGATGCAACCACTGCTTTCTGTGCCGTTTTTCAATTTGCGCAGCAAAGGTCCTGACTGAGGTGGTCAGTGTGATGTGAAGGTATGCCACTCCATTTACAGACTTTTGCTTCTACCCGTATACCGTCTAAGTGAATCACTCTCTACGTGTCTGAATTTAATAGCTTCCGTTTTTCCCGTATTGTTCTCGAGGTCGACTTTCAGAACATCTCTATCTGGAACCTATTCTGGAATAGCTTGAGCAGGGCACGTGCTTAAGTTTGTTCCGAGTCGACACGAACGCACCGTGCGGCAATTGACATTTTCTTGCCTATGCCGGTTTCATGTCTGTGAAGAAAATTGTACATGCCGTTAGCGTCAATCTCTGAGCTCTGGAATCATGTTGCTCATCTAAAAGTGCCTTTTTGTCCTCGAGGTAAAATTAAGTTCAACGATTGATCAGAATGATCGCTGGTCATTTATACGCGCTTTGACATGAAGTGGGTTCAGTTAGTGCTCCTTGGCGTTTCGGGTTAAACGTCAGGATGCCTTGACGCTGCCACCAGCTTTCCAACACGACAACATCTATTGAAGAAGGCCGTGTTCAGTAAGACGCCACTGCTACTGTCTGCTACAGGCTGTTCATTACAGATGCTACCCGGGTTTGGGCGCCTTATTTCTCGGGTGCCAATCTGGGTGTCGGCAGTTTGACCACTTAAATATATATATATATATATATATATATACGTTAGCTTTGTATTTCTTAGCGCATTGCCGACCGGATTAGCCTAGTGCGGAATCGAAGGAACACTAGCCAGGCACTATTGAATGTATAGATGCACCTTTGAACCCCGTAAGCCCGTCAGGCGGTGCAATACGTTGTGGACTAATATCGCAAAAAAAAAACAATATATATATATATATATATTCAACTGTCAATAGATGGCGCAACAATGGCTGTGACTGTCATTATAGCTGTGGGGAGTCGCGCGCAAGAGCAGCGAATCTTCACCAGTTGCAGCACCAGATTACAATTCGAAAGGGTATCACACAGTATAATGTACCGACGTTGTTGTTACTGTCGTCATTGTTCACGTTCACGATAAGGCGTCCAAGGCCACGCGCACTGCTGGTCGCAACGGCGATAGGAGACGCCCCTAAAGGGCAACGAGCCAGGGGCGCTTCAAGGGCGCGTGTACCCGGCGGTTGGGCCTTGGCAGTGTTTGGTCGGACGTTTGTCAAGTTCATTGTTGAACGTGAATCATTCTGACCTTGAGGTCGTTACCCCCCGTTATCGGCACAACCGGCAGCCCCAGCCGCTTCTGGAAGCACTCCTGCGACAGCGCGCCGATAGACAAGCGCCCAGAAACACACACAGACCCCAAAGCGAACTGGGAGCTGGCCAACGCCAGTAAATATGAAAGCCCACCCCCAACGTAGTCGATCCTGACGCGGACGCACAGCATGTGCGATATTTGTCTTATTCGTTTTGTGCTTTTTGTGGAACAGTATGTGTGCATGAGGTGCAAAAGCTTCCCATACAAAGGTTACAGAGAAGACGTTGAAGAATGACCACATTGATTGATAGCATTCAGAAGATAACCCCTTCTGTCAAGTATACATGATACGATTTAATCACAATTCAAACACCAAAAACGATTGCACTAACGGCTCTGCTTCGGGCATTTTTTTTACAAATTAAGTCCAGAAGGCAAACGGGTGAACGACTTTCTTAATGAACAAAAAAAAACTAAGAAATAAGTTTATCCGGAAGCAGTAGTTGTGAACATTAGTGACAACATTAACAACACTGCATAGCCACTCATCTCGCAGAGGTGATAGTGTCGATGTAGAACATTTTTTACATATCGATACAAATGATTTGAACATCAAACAACAAGGTGGCATTACGACAACGACACCGAACGTCAACAGATGGTAACAACTGATAAACGAACGCGGGGTTAAGCGAAATGAGCTCACAAAAATTATCCGGAAGTGACTATGAGACCCATTAAGAATAAAAACGGCAAGTCAGTCAATATGGTTTTGTCAATTTAGCCAATCATATAAAAAAAAAACACGAATGCTAAAGACGACAATAACCACTCTGAGATCAAGCACGACGCGACAGCGAGTGTCAAGGACACCTCGTAACGGTCACAGCGAGAAACCCAACAGCAGCTTGACAGCAAGCCAAATACGTACCCAGACGGCGACAGATAAAGCCACGAAAACATTAACAACCAACAACGACTGGGCCAACACGTGATAATTAAAAAAAAGAAAATTTAGAACAATAAAAAAGATAGATAATCGATTAAAAAATGCCAATATATATATATATATATATATATATATATATATATATATATATATATATATATATATATATATATATATATATGGTAGCAAAAAGCTGTTCTGTTTATTGCAATTAAACGAATAGTTTTATTATGTGAATTACAATTGTTAGCAGGCATAAAACGGTTCATTTACAGGTAACGATAATGATGTCGATTATGATATTAAAGTATAGTAAACAAAAATAACATTTGCAGTAGCCGCTTACTCAGGTAAACGTTCCGCTTCTGTTGCTTGTTTTATGTTTTTTTTTTACTTTTTCGGTCATGGTTAGTTATAGTCTACATCTTTGGCCTACATCCATAAAGATCAGCTGAATATCATCTAGTTTTGGATTTCAACTCGCGATCTCCAAAATGCAAGGTAATAGTTTTGCCACGAAAATAATATAAATATGTATATATATATATATATATATATATATATATATATATATATATATACATATATATTTAGTCGACGCCATTACAAGCGAGTGGAGCAAGCTCGTTCGGAAGATTCCGAGTCCCGCAGCACTACAAGGCACGGCGTTCTTAGCTTGTTATTGCCTCCTCGTATCGCTTTCCTTGCCTGCTGATAGGCGACACATGCCTATGGATAAAAACACTGAACAGTGAGTGAGTTGATTAGTGAAAATAGATCATACTTGGCTATTGTTGTTATCGTAGTTATCGTAGTTGTTGTTGTCGTTGCCGTCGTTGCTGTCGTTGTGTTGTCAGTATTATTGTTTGTTTTCTCTACATTCAATTCTGTTCTGCTCATCATGTTTCAGTCGGTCAGATTATTACTAGTAGCGATGAGGCTGGCGGTTGTGGCTGCTGCTGCTACTGCAGCAACGACAACGACGACAACCACAGAAACCGGAACGCACCCGTCTCTTGCTTACTTTGTGGTTGATATCGCACGATCCCGTGTGCGTAGTGTTTGCGACGTAATAATAATAATAATAATAGTTGTCGTTCTTGTTGTTGTGGTATTTGCCGTGCTGTTGTTGTTGTTGTTCTTATTGGCTTGGCGTTGTAGTGGCGGCTATAATTACTACAATCATTGCAGATTGTTGCAGTAGTCGAAAAGCAGTAAAAGTTTGGCTAGCGGAGATGACCGATGACGACTTTGCGATTGTTAAAGCAAAAACTATCTATTTACGTAGCAGTAGTCAAA
Source organism: Dermanyssus gallinae (assembly GCA_003439945.1). Classification (NCBI taxonomy): domain Eukaryota; kingdom Metazoa; phylum Arthropoda; class Arachnida; order Mesostigmata; family Dermanyssidae; genus Dermanyssus; species Dermanyssus gallinae. Next base: position 291,120 of record QVRM01005681.1, on the reverse strand, counting down.
GCAGGGTTTATATTGCTCGCAGCAGCAGCAGCAGCCGCAACAACATTACTAGTCACACTGGTAATGGTAGAAGCGCTTTTTTCTTATTTTTCTTCTTCTTCGTTCATCTTCAAACACACCGAAAGCGACGAGTAATCGAGTACGATCGATCACTTGACGAAGACAACAACGACAGCGAAGCTAGCAACAACAACAACAACAACAACACTGATCCTAATAACAACAACAGCAACAACGACAACAACAACAACGACGAGGTGTGCACTTGAAGAAGGTCCCGCTACCCCTAATGAAGGCAATGAACAACAGCCCTTGGTCAAAATACGCAGGCATACGGCATTATCGATTTTGCTTCTGCGCATCTTGGCTGGCCGTTGAGGTGTGGTACTCTCCAAGTTGGGTTGGCCAGTGGAGTTGTTGTTGCAACAACAACTCCACTGGCCACAACCACAGCAACATCCACGATGACGACAACAACATTTGGTTGGCCAGTACATAGCCAGCTACAGTGGCAGCAAGATAAGATAGTTGTTTACATAACGTTCTTGAAATTTCGTGCTGTCTTGGTAACGAGCAGTGGTGTTGGTTGAAGCAGTAGTCGTCGTAGTAGTAGTATTAGATGAGCAAAGATGAATAAAAATAAGAGCTGGAGCAGTGGAAGTATGTATGTTAGATCAGAGGTAGTGGCAGTAGACAAAGAGAGAGTAGGTGAAGTAGTTCGAGTAGACGATCTAGAAGTAGATGAATTAGTACGAGCAGACGATGTTGGAGTAGATGAAGTAGTGCGAGTAGACGCGAAGTAGGAATACTGCAGTTGTGCGAGTAGATGAAGTACGGGGAGTAGACGAAGTAAGTGTAGATGAAGTAGTGCAAGTAGAAAAAAGTTTTGCGAGCAGACGAAGTAGGGCTACATGAAGTAGTTCGAGTAGACGAAGTAAGACTAGATGAAGTAATGCAAGTAGGTGAAGTAGTGCAGTCGAGCAGACGAGGTAGTGTACATACATAGATGAGGTGGTGCGAGCAGATAAAGTAGGAGTAAAGGACTCAGCGGGAACAGACGACGAAGTAGGAGCAGCTTACGAAGTAGTATTGACAGGGAGCAAAAGCAATCGATGTAGTTGAAGGTCAGATGCATTACAGCGATTTCCTCCGCCTGTCCGCGTGCACGACGGAGGATATAGTCGTCTACGACCAAAAAAACAACGACAATAATCTCCTTAAATGTACTTCATTCTAGAAGTAATAGAAGCACGAGTGTTGGCTGTAGGTGATTAGCTGTAGAAATATGCGAACACGAGCTTGGAACGGAAGAAGGAGGAGTATGGAAAATCATAGGCGTAGGCCTGGATATAGTAGAGGTGTAGACGAAATGACGCACAGAAAGCGACGCATAGATAGATAATAAAGCCAACACAAGCTTACGAACGCGCTGCTCTGGCTGCCAACCTACTGCATCGCAGTGGGTGGACGTTTTATCACCGCCGTGGCCCCGCCATTGACGCCCTCGCGGTGTTACTGTCGTCGCCGTAGACTGTGGCATCAACAACAAGATTTTCCTTGTTGTCTATGCCATTCTGTTGCTGTGAGTGATGTTATCTATCGTGTTGTTGTTGTTGTTATTGCCACAGCATCTGTTACTGTTACACTACTGGAATTATTGTACTAGCAGAGTACCCGGTACCCTTGTTGTTGTTGTTGTTGCTGCTGCTGCCATTGTCGTTGTTGAGTTGAACCTTCCTCCGCCCCAGGGGAATGCAATTTTGCATATCGGTTTGTACCTACCATTTACTTATCTACCCATCTGTTGAGGTCGAAAGGATGAATGGTTGTTTGGTCACCCCATCCAGTACAACAACATCAACCACCACAACAGCAACCACCTAAACAACAACAACAACGACACCAACCACCGACACTAATACTGAAAATAGCCATCACCAGCGAATTTCGCCTAGCATGTAGCTCCACTCTGCTATCGTTCTTTTTCTCTTGTTTGGTCGGTATTCCTCTCTCTCTCTCTCTCTCCCTTTCTTTCTCCCGCTCCGTCTATCCACCTGGTTCACTAGTGTGGCGCGGGCGGGAACCTCTTGTACAAACTCAAACACTCTCGTTGTTACTCTTCTTTGCGCTATGCAGCACCGTACAGCCTCGCCGTTCTCCACCCGCCCACCCGTCCCTATCCGTTCACATCAGCCATCATCATATACGTTGGTTTCTAACAAATCTCCATTGGCTGGCTCTTTCCACCTACTCATGAATGTCTTTTCTCTATTCCTCTCTCTCTCTCTCTCTTTCTGTCACCCGCGCGTGCGCGTTCTTTCCATTTCTGTGTTTCCTCTATCCCCCTCCCTCTCTCTCTCTCGCACACGCCGGCGCGTAGTTTCTCCATTAGTTCCAGGCTGACGTCTGTTGGCTGCCGGTTTTTTTGCGGTTGCTGTTGTTGTTGTGGGTGTTGTCGTTTTTGTGGTTGTTGTTGTAGTTGCGGTTGTTGTTGTTGTCGTTGTGGTTGTTGGGATTCTTGTTCTTGCTTTAGTTGTTAATGTTAGTGTTGTTGTTGTTGTTGTCGTCGTCGTTGTTGTCGTCGGTGTTATCGCTGTTTGTTTAGTAGTAGCTGCTCGGCGCTGGAAGAGCAGCGATAAACCCGTTAGTGGCGACCGTGAACTTGACCGACTTGACTCTCCTCGCCGTCATGATGAGCCAGCCACAGTCCCGGTTTGTTGGTCCACTTTCCGATTATCCTGACCGTGATGATGATGATGATGATGGTGGTGGTGGTGATGGTGATGGTAATAATGATAATGACGAAGACGACATGAGCACACAACAACAACAACAACAACAACAACAACAACAATCACAACGCTGTTTTTGTAAAGCGGCCCGACCCTTTCCTCTCCCAGCGGTGCTTCTGGAGAGGGTAGGCGATGACGCTGGAAGTCGCTCACGTTTCTGTGCTCTTTGCAGTCGCCGCGGCTGCGGCGGCGGCGTCCGGTGTTGTTTTGGTATGACGACGGGGGGCAGGCAAACACCAAAAAAAAAACACGCGCACACACACAGAGGAAGAGACTGGACGGAGCGAGGTTGGAGGATTGAAATGATAACGTCGAGCCCACCGACAAGCCGCTCTGTTCCGATGCCGTATCGGTGGGCAAAACATGAAGAATGACCGAGAAGAAGCGAAGAAGCGTTGTTGCACCACTCGAGTGCTCTCTGTGCCGATGATGCAATCAATCGGTGCTATCTCTCTATGTGCGCGAATCCATGCGAGGCAAACAGGGGAAGACGACGAAGACAAACATGAACCCACGAAAAACACCAACGCGAAAACGAAGGCAGAGAACGACGAGAACAGCAATCGGTACAGAGTAGAAAAGTAGCACGAGAGAGAACGACAAAGATAACACGAAGAAACACCAACGCACGTACCTACCTGCGCATATACTTGGCTCGCACGATGCCACCATGAACCAAAATTAATCGCCAAAGCAACGTTGTGAACAGCCAAAGAAACAGCAGCAGCACAAGCAACACTCGTAACGGTAATAATAACAATAATGCCTCTACCAAGACCACTACACCACCAGTCCGCCGTGATCACCCCCACAACGACTGCTAGCTGGTATGGCACGTGGAAGACATTTAAAGAGGGGAAAGCCGGGAACCTAACCCATTTAATTAATAGCATACACCTATTGGCTACCACGCATCAAACACAGACGCAATGCACCGATAAGAATGAACGTCAAAATACAAATGATGTATACTATATTAATATATATATATATATAGAATATATACATATATATATTATAATATATTTTTATATATATATATATACTAATATATATATCGGTATGCATAGTATAGCATTGTTTTTTTTTCTTCAACTTATCATGAAATAAGTTCTTAAGCTCTCACTGAAAAAATGCTTTCCTGCACTTTAATAATACATGAATGTCTATAATCCCTACATAGTAAGCTCCCGAACATCGCCTGACCTGTCTGTCTTGTTTTGTTGTTTTTGTGTTTGTTCAGGTTTGTTCGTGCGTGGTTGTAGTGTCCTTAAGCTCTGCGACGGGTGAAAATTGGTTGTTTCCTGACTTTAATTTTTGACGGCAAGGATGGTCTATGTGAATCATCCAGTTTGTGTTGTTGTTGTGTTGTTGTTGTTGTTGTGTACACCATCGCTTGTTGGTGTTGTTGTTGTTGTTGTTGTTATTGTTATTGCTCTAGCTGCTGCGTGTACTCGTATATGTTTTGTTGCCAATAATGTTATTTCCGTAGATGACATAGAAACTATTGTTGTGTCAAACATACTATTGATGTGGCCCCTGCCGCCTCTGCTATTCTCGACGTCGTCAATATTATTGTTGTCGTTTTTGTTGTTAGTGTTCACTGCGACGACAAGTATCGCTGTTATCTCTAGCGGGTACGCTTATTTCGCTTGAAATATTAAAGGTCTAGTAGGTTTCATCGAATTCTTCAAGAGCTTGTTGTTTGGAACGTAACCAGGAGTGGATAGTCCACGACTCGTCTACAGGTTCGGCCGCGTAGCCTACTAACCAGGCATTTTGAGGTAACGTTACCATGGACTTACTACGCTGATCTAAGCACTGGTTTAGTGACCAGAAGTTAGTGAGTCTGGTTAAAGGGGCTAAAGTAACGATGTCCTACGCCTACGTCGCGGTAACACGCGCGCGTTTGGCGTAAGACGACGCACTCAATCAAACATCATGCAAATAGAGCAGCGATTTCAGTTATTCCTTCTGCAGACATTAGGTGCAGACTCTTCTGCAAGGGCATCCAAGACCAGTGGGCCAAATGTAATTTACTGGCTCTAGTAAACAGAGCGTGCATTAGACTCCATGAATATAGTGACTGGAGATAATAAGGAAAATAGTTGGCCGGGTACGGCTTTCGAGTTAATATATTATCTATAAAGACCCTGACCAGGCCGGTCATCGAGCGCCGAGACCCGATTCCAGAGACAGCGGAATGGTACAATTTTCTGGATTGACAATTTTGATTCTAAAAAGGTGTTTGCATTCCATGCAGATGCAGTCGGCGGGTCTCTGTGCGAACTCTCTCTTTCAAGTAAGCACCTATAGTGTGAGTGTGCTAATGTTTGCCTGTTCAAGTATTGTATTTTTCATTATAACTCCGGTAGGTTCTTAATGGAGATACGTGCTTTACTATATTTCTAGATTATTGGTAATCAATATACCTCCTCCTCATAATTATCATCATCATCGTTTCAGTTATTTTCTGTACCATCATAGTTATTTCTACGATTGTCGTTATTGTTTGTCATTATTATTGTTGGCGGTTCCAAGCGATTGAATATATATATATATATATATATGGCGTTCATAGAGCTAGAAAGGGAAGGGGACGACGGAAAAGCAGGCGACGGAGAGCGGCGCGGACTAATTTCCTCGTGACTGTTTCGGCACTGCAACATAGCCCCACTTGTTGTGTGTCTCTCTGTCTCAGTGCGATACGATTGAGGACTGCGGGGCGGGCGGGGCAAATCTGACTGACTAAGTGACAGACTGACTGAGTGACGGCGGTTGTTGACAGCAAAAGAGTCAAGGTCGAACGGGTACCGCTACCCTAGTCACTACAGTCATGGCTTCTCTCCTCCTCCCCTCTCTGTATATATCTCTCTCTCTTTCTTCTAGCATTTTCTTCTCGCACTAGTTCACTATCTCTCTCCCTTACTCTCGCACACAAACACACACTCTCACTATCTCTCTCTCTCTCTCTCTTTCTTGTGAGAGATGATGCCAGCATGAGAGGGGCCCTCTCGCGCGACAGCCCCTCGCATGCTTAGTCCGTCTCTTCTCGCTCCTGCACTCCGCTTGGTCAATTTCCTCTCTGTTGACCGTGGCCGCCCAATCCGTCGCGGGCGGCCAGGCGGGCGGACAGGGGAACAACCAAGCGAGCGAGATATTCATTGACCACTCCCTACCTCAAGTCGCGCGCTCTCTCTCTCTCTCTCTCATTCACCCACACAGACGACCGAACACCCACCCCACCCCCACTCACCCCCCATTCTACTGACGATTCGTACCATTGTTTGGGCTGCGCGGCGAGTTCTTGTGCGGTTCTTGACGACGACGACGACGACAGGGAGGAGAAGCGGTGGGCACGCTGGCCCTACCTAGCCGCTCTTGAACATCAGAGAGAGAGATGGGGAGGAGGGGGAGGGGCATAGGACTTAGGAGGTCGAGGTGGGAGCTGCTATTGCCGCTCTCGTGTTAAGATGCAGCAGCAGCAGCAGCAACAGTAGCAGATGGAGGAGTGATATGGGAAGTAAAGGACAAGGAACACCGTCATCAGTACCACCGCGACCATTCATGAACACTGGATACTGAGTGAACAACTGATTGTCCTGTCACGAGGACACGTCGCTGTCTTGACTCAACTCCTTGACTGTGATTACGGCCACAACGACAACGACAACAGTAACAACAGCAAAAGCAGCAGAGAGACAATAGCAACAACAACAAAAACGACAGCAACTACAACCCTCACAACAACAACAACAACAACAACGACAGCAACTACAACAATAACAACAACAATGACGCGGACCACACTATCTGTTTTTGCAGTATCTTCTCCAAATCGATAAAACGCATTCCCGCGGCGTCACGGCGGCTTGGAGTAGGTCATTTGTCGCCGACGTGGTTGTACCAACAACACACTATCACCACCACCATCGCAACTATTGTTGTTGTTGTCATTAGTGTTGTTGCTATCTTTGTTGTTGCAGTCTCTCTTTAAGCTTGCCGTTCGGCCGTCAACGTGGTTCAAGTTCATGGTGACGCCGCCGCTTTTCGTGGTGGTCCGCCTCTGCACTGGGGGGTGACCTCCAGTCACTAAGTGCCATAAACATAACAAAAACAACAACAACAACAACAGCAACAACAACGACGACGACAACAACAACGGCAACAATGATGTTGATGATGATGGTGATGAGGGCGATGATGATGATGATGATGATTAGCTGACACGTTGACACCGCCGGCTTAAAATGACCGCAATGTTGATGATGATTAGCTGACACGTTGACACCGCCGGCCTAAAATGACCACAATGTTGATGATGATGAGTTACGCCAACGATACGGCAGAGACACTGTGCACCATGCATTCTGAGTAATGATACCGAATGTCTGTAAGAGCAACGGCAGTATAGTAGTAGGAGAAACTGGGCAGTAATTGTCGTCGTACAAGTAGTCTGCAACCGGTTGTCGCCCCGTTTGTGGATCCGTTCTGCATTTAGCTCGGCCTTGTTCAGCCAGGCCTGCCATGACAAGGCAAACCCAAAAACACGCGTCCACTACAGGGTCCGTAAGCGAAATGTGGCAAATGGAAGAAGGGGAAAAACGCCTACGATCATCATCGCCATCATCATCATCATTAAGTGGAGATGGGGGGGAATTGGAAGGACAAGGAAACGGGCAGGGCCGAGCCCGCCAGCCGGAATCTAATGACCGTCAAGGGGTTAGCATGGCGTTTCAAGTCAAGGTCATACTGCACTCAAACAGTAGACACCCAGACACAGACACCCACAAGAAGTACCTATTACTATATCCGCCATTATCGTTTGGTGGGTGGGAGGGTGGTTGTATATAGTTCAAGACACATTCGTACCGGCGGCTGGCCGTATATTCGATCTGTGAACGAACGAAACCATGCCACCACAACGCTAGTCCATTCAGCGACATCACGGCATATACTGCAAAAGTTGTATATATATATATATATATATATATATATATATATATATATATATATATATATATATATATATATATATTATTTATATATATATATATATATATATATATATATATATATGTATATATATGCGTGTGAAAAAATACAAACAGAATCGAATATAGTCGAAGCAAGATGTAATCAATAACAAAGAGGGAGAGATTACTGGCAGGCAAATGTGCAGCATATCAGACGAAGATGAAGAGATACGGGAGGAGAGAGTGACATGCAGAAAGTACAAAGACAGGTACACGTAAATAAAGAAGATACCTATGAGACGGATCTAGCTAGAACGTTGAAAACAAGACCCTCAAAGGGCGCAAATAAAGTACCAAGCGTATGTGTATAGAGTAACTGGTGCAATCTATCTGGAAGAAGCATAAAGGAAATCACATACTGCGAATGCCTATTCTCATACGTTGACAGCGTAGTTTACAAAAGCAAGTGTCACCTCAAGTGTAATGACACTTCACCAAAAAACGCAATTTCTCTTCTGCGGCGGCAATGGGTCACAGCATGCACTGCCGTTGCATACCTGTTTTATAAGCCCATACTACGAAAGCACTTTGGAAGATTTCCGGAGTTGGGACATACTATAATATGTCTGTTTAAATAAAAACAAATCAAACCTACACATATACAATGCATACGACTAGCGCATAAAAATATAGTAAGGAATCTCCGGTCCTCAATCAAAGACTATGCCCCACCAGGTGACCTTCCACACGCCGATACAGAATTTCGCTCTTTGCACGACCTCTGCTCATTTTCTGAGAGCCTTTTTCTAAGAGCGATCGTCCCTCAGCTTACAAGCACGCAGAGTGTGCCCATGCCATATACGTTTTTTACAGGGAACTAAAACAGAAATGCATACTACAGAGGCGCTACAGACGATTCCGTTGGCTGATCGCTGGTGGCCATGCAAATATGTTTGATAAAAAATGCCGACAAATATGCCTGTCCTTCTGTTCGGCCCGACGCGAATTTTCAATCTGACACTTGTGTTTTGTTGATGCCATTTTGGTGCTATTGCTGCGGTGCGGTTTCTATTAATGCCGTCACCAACATTGCTCTCCCCGGTATTGTCATTGTTGTCGCTATTGTCGTTGTTGTTGTTGTCATCGCAATTGTCATCTCTGTTGTTGTTGTTGTCGTTGTTGTTGTTGTTGGCGATGCTGCTGTTGTCATGTTTGTTGTTGTCGTCGCAGTTGTCGTTGAGATTATTTTGATCAACCAACGACCTACCTTTCTTTGAGTCGTGTGTGTGTGTGGGTGTAAAATAGAGAGACAGGAAAAGACATCTCGTCTACGTCGTCTGTGGACGCCGGACGGAGGCGTCAGTTGAATGCGGTGGCGGCGTCTTATGCAGTGTGTTATTTGTATGTCTGTCTGTCTGTCTGACGGATTGCGACCTACCCGCCTGCTTTGCAATTAATGCCTACGTATCGTGGCAGTTCATCTGGCCACGTGTTGCCGCTCCTGCCGCGCTGAGATGTTGATACTGCATTGGATCGATCGGAGTTCGCCGGCCAGACACTACGGTTGTTGCTTAGCTGCCTGCTTGGCTGGCTGGCTGGCTGGCTGCTAATGGAGCTGCTAAATTGGCTGCAACGATCGAGGCAACGTCGAATAAATCGAGAGATAGCAAAATAGGGATAGAGAAATAGACAAACAGGTAAATGTGTACAACATGTTTAGAACGAAGAAAGGGGACACACACAGATAGGGGGTGGAACGGGAACAGACAGACAGACAGAAAGAAAGAGGGGGAGGGGGGGGGGCGAGGAGAGTGAGGTGAGTGTGACGGAAAGGGTTAAAACGCGCGGAAACAAGTATACGTATGTATTTCTACTCAGATCTCAAATAACAAAGAAATCGACAAATCAAGAGACAGCGTGCCAAGGTCGCCAAGTGCGGACGAAAGCGCTGACAAAGATGGCATTGACTTCGTACCGTGTGACTCGGTCGTCATCGTCGTCGTTGTTGTTTTTTGCCGACGAAAAAAATGGAGGTCGGACAAAATGTTTGACAACTCATAGTCAATCAGGACGGATTGACGAACCACTACCTCAAGATATATATATATATATATATATATATATATACATACAAGTGTTTTCCTAACAAGTTATTCGAGAAAATTGTTTCTACAATCGAGCAGCCTACGCGCGCGCAGATTATGATAAATGCGTAATTCGTATCTATTGTCTCGTGTAGGACGCATCCTTGCTACCGAAATGAAATCTGCACTAGTTTTTGTTTTACTATTGTTGTTGTTGTTGCTGTGGTTGTCGTCATGTCGTTATGTTGTTATCGTTGTTGTAGTACTTGTGATTCGATTGTTTTTTTATTGGTACTAGTACTGTAATTACGATTGTCGCTGGAACCGTGTTCACTTCTCAGTAAGCATATACTCGCTGCACGCGTTCGTTCCGTTAACAACGGCAAGGTACCTAACCCGTAGCTAAGTCAAACACCGTTGTTACAACACCCAGAGATATCGAATTGAAGACAGCGCTAAACATATTCAGGCTAAAAATTGTCCCTATTATACGATACGGCCTGCCTGCAATAGCACCTTTTCTGACTGTAAGCGATCTGAAAAGGCTAGACCCTTTAAAGGCACTTTATATCAAGCGCGTGCTAGGTCTACCCAAAAACGCCTCTGCTACATTCGCTCTTGAACTATGTCGCGAACGAACCCTTACAGAAAACTTTGCCCTAGACGGACTACCTCTTAGTGAAGCCGTACTCACAGTATATAGGGAACTTCGGGAGATACGCAACGTGAAGTTTGCGACAATAACTATACGGACGGACCAGCGTTTTGCTCGGACAAATGGAAGAGAGGAGCCCAGAAGAACCGAGCACTAATTTGTCGAGTGACATGGCACGGATACCATCACCACATGTGTTTTGAGGTCGATGGTTGTGTGTGTAGATTTTGTGGAATTTGTGATATTGATAGATACCATATACTTGTGTGCACCGAAATAGACACAACGTCACTACGATCTCGTACACACTATATAGGATCAGTGTAGACTTCGCATAACATTAGATGTATACTGCTACCAATATTATGGTGAATAAATAAATATGTAAATAAATATACAACACCCAGGGCTAAACGCTGTGAACAAGCCGTTGTCGTCGTACTATGGTTAATATTTCGTAAGTTTTTGCTATATAGGGAAGACATCTAGATGAGCGCGAAATTACCTATAAATTCGCACGTTATTCCTGCACTCATGGAAAGAACAGAAATCAGTTACCTACACCCTTGAGGGTGTTGGTCAGAGAGGTGTTAATTTTGAAGCTAACACAAGGTCCCGTCTAGCAGTTGGCAACGGCAGCTGTTTCCCTTATTTTCCTAGAAACGGTTTTATACTCTAAATAACGAGGCTTATATATACATATATATATATATATATATATATCAACAATACGTGACCGGATTCAACCGAATATTGGGGAGCGGGCTTAAGCTTCTAAAGCAGCGGTCTCTCTTGCACCTCGTATCGGCTCGAGTACCAATGACCTTGGCGGCCAACGGAAACTGCCCCATTCATTCGCAACGGCATCTCGAAACGTACGCAGCGCCCTTTGAGGTTTCTGTTGAAATGCTCTCTAAGCTATTGTTTGTTGTTGTTGTTGTTGTATGAGCAAACGAGCCGAGCTGCACACTGCATGAGGTTTGCCCCAAAAAGCAGGAACAGTAATCGTGTCGTTATGAAGTAACGCGATCAACGCCCAGAGTGACTAGCATTTTTGTGGCGGTGAGCTAATCGCATAATATGCGGCGTCAATATGCGTCGATATGACAAGCGATTAAGGCCCAGCCAGCCGATTTTGGAGATAGGGTGGACGTTTGCAGACGCTGCAAGGCTGTCGAACGTGGACGTTAATTGCGCTGCACGAGCGGGTTACATGCAGAATTTGCTTGATTTTTGCCTCCGTTTCTCTCTTTCTATTGCTCGTTCTTCCTGTGTGCAACCAATCTCACTCAGTACTAGTAATAATCATAAATCTCTGTCCTACGTCCTTGGGTATATTTCTCGGCCAGTCTATAGGCTCTGTCTTCTCTCCTTCTCGAGCGCTCTCTCTCTCTATCTCTCTCTCTCTCTCTCTCTATATATATATATATATATGTGTGTGTGTGTATTTGTATCTTTACCTCTCGAGTCTAGAGAGAGAGAAAAGTCCGCTGTAGGTTGAGCGATAAAGCAAGCGACCGCTTTACTCCGACCGTCTTTACTCTGCATACGAGCACGCTGCTGCTGCTGCTGCTGTTATCGATACCGTAAGCCATAATCTGCTGACCTACAATCATCGGTGGTCCGTATGTCCGTCCGTCCATCCATCCGTACACCCGTTCGTCACTCACCCAGCGGCAGGGGCAGACGTCAAAAATAGAACGGAGACCGGCAGCAACGACCAGCACAGCCGCCCTTCACGAGAGTCGGTCACATCGGCACTAGTTGCGCCCTGCGAAGCCACGAGCTGCCGCTGCTGCTGCTACTGCGAGCGATCAAATTGACCATCCCCTCCCCCGCTGCCGCCGCCCTCGTTGCAGCCGCCCCCAATGCCGCCACCCCCGCTGCTGCCGTCCCAATGCCGCCACCCCCGCTGCTGCCGCCCACACTGCCACTGACGGCAACAAGGCACGCCGAGAGCAACAACACTACTATAGGTGCGGCGGTGACGACGGCACCCGGTTGTGGCAGCAACAGGTCGCTGATTCGACGCCGCAGAGATCGACAAAGACCGCAGCGCCAGCTGTTGTTGTTATTGTAGTGGTCATTGTTGTTGTTGTTGTTGTTTTCACTGTTGATGTTGTTGTTGTGTGTGTTGTTGTTGTTATTGTTGTATTATTGCTGTTGTTGTTATTGTTGTATTATTGCTGTAGTTATTATTGTTGTGGTCGTTGTCATTGCTGTTGTAGTTGTTTTCATCATCGTCGTTGCCCAGAGCTTACTAGCTACAGGCGTACTAGTAGACGATGTACGTTGTACATTGTTGTTTTTTGTTTCTGTTTTTGTGTGGCGGCGTGGTCAAGGGGGCTAGTGGGCTAGTCATGGTGGTGATCTACCGGGGTGTCGCCGGTTCGCTCCCAGTTGTTGATCGAATTTTCTTTCGCCCTCTCCGTTCCATTCCGTTGGTAAAGTGCTTATATTACCCAATGTATCTACTGCCTTTCAAGTCGGTCTAAACTGGGGTTTCGACACCCAGCATATATATATATATATATATATATATATATTTATATATATATATATATATATATATATATATATATATATATTATATATTATATATATATATATATATATATATATATATTATATATATATATATATATATATAATATATATCTATATATATTTCTATTATCTATATCTATATATATATATATTGTACCAATACTGCTAAAATTATACCTGTCCAAAGCCCGACAACAGCGGTACCAATATTATACTGCTATTGTCATTGAAAAAAATTGCCTGTATCTAAACTGCTGAGTAAATCATAAGACTTAAATGGCTAATGTCTAGCTTGTGGTGAGTGTTGGGTAGTGCCATTAGAGAACGGAGAAACGATGAGATACGGCACTGTTTTCTGCTTTGGCGCTGCTACTCCCTGCCGTCAGGGTGTTTACATTGCCATTGTCGTCTTAAGCATATATATATATATAATTCCGTCAGCCTATCTAATCTATCAATTACCCAAATTATGCAATCTAGCAGCGATATTCCGCTATGTTACTGAGTAATCAAGAGATTGGACGGAGAGAGAGAGATAAAGAGAGGGTAGACACCTAAAGAGTATTCTTTGTACATTATGTTGCGTACGATTTGTATTTAGCAAGTTACAAATAGGTCGTGTATTGCATACGAATATGCAAACGAAGCAAATCGAAACGAAGGCTCGTCCAAGCTAACTTGCCAAAGCTGTGTCTCGGCTCGGATCGGATTAGTCCATTAACAACATACGCAATCATAACCACGACAACAGAAACGAACCATAACAATGACGACAACAACAAGAGCAACAACAACAACAACAGCAACAGTAATGATGATGCATTGCACTATGTCACGCTCGCTATGGCCTTCTTTGCTCTCTGTTGTTGGTGCAGTTTCGGCTAGTGCTGCTGCTGCTGCTGCTGTTGTTGTTGTTGTTGTTGTTGGTAATGGTGGTGCAGGCACGCCGTCACTGTTACCCTGTGACACGTGGCTGCCCGGTTCATTGCTTGTTGCCTTTGCGATCGCTTTGCCGGCAACGGCAAGTACATACATATCTCGTCGCACTGAACCCGGTCGAACGCGTGTGCTTAGAGCAACGAGCCAGGCACATCCCCATCGCCCATACGCCCAATGGCTTCAAGGCCATCTGACACTGTTAAAAAATGCTTAATTCTATAAATCTACACACTCAATATATATATATATATATATATATATATATATATACAGGTAGTTCAATAAGTTCTTAGAATGAAAACCAAGAATTTTCCAAATCATGTTTTTAAATTTATCTTATTCGATATACTCCCCGAGATGCTCAATACACTTTTCCCACCAAGATTTCAGAGCTTTTATACCTCTTAAGTAGAATTCCGCGTCTTTAGACTGAAAATAGGCATTGACAGCAGCCTTAACCTCTTCATTGCTGGAAAAACGCTTTCCACCGAGACTATTCTTCAAATGTCCGAGGAGGAAATAATCAGAGGGGGCCAGGTCTGGAGAATAGGAAGGTTGTTCAATAAGTTCGAACCTCAGTTGGGCCAGTTTTGCCGATGCTTGCCGGGACTTGTGTGCAGGAGCATTGTCCTGGTGAAACAGGACAACCTTCTTCTGCAAAGCGGGCCGTTTCACGATGAGTTCTTGCTAAAGGCAGTCTAACAGTCTTGTCTAATATTCTCCTGTGATCGTTTTACCGCTCTCAAGGTAGTCGACCAGCATTATTCTACGTTGGGCTTAAAAAACTGTAGCCATCACCTTTCCGGTCAATGCCGTTGTCCGCACCCTCTTCGGAGGTCCTTCATCAGGTGCACACCATTGGCAAGATGCTTCTTGGGTCTCGGGAGTGTAGTGATGGACCCAGCTTTCATCGACGGTCATGAATCTGCGCCAAAAATCCGACGGATTGTTCGACATCTTGGCCAAATTTCGCTGTGAAGCGAAAACAGGCGCGTTTTTTTGGCCTTGGTTGAGCAAATGCGGCAGCCATTTTTCTCTGAGCTCTTTCATCTTCAAGTTTTCGTGCAGGATGAAATGCACACTACCCAAACTGATCCCCAAGGCCTCCGCTATCTCCCTAATGTTCACTCGCTTATCTGCGGCAAAGATTTTCCGCACCTTTTCCACGTTTTCCTAATCAGTTGCCGTTTTTGGGCGTTTCGAACGTAGTTCATCCCGGTGCTCCTGCGACCTCTTTTTAACTCATTAATCCAGTTGGAAACAGTGGCAAAACATGGCGCAGAGTCACCGTACACCTCGTCTAACTCAGTTTTCACTTGGGTCGCATTCCAACCTTTGAAATAAAATGCTTGATAACCACTCGAAACTCTTTTTTCTCAATTTTTCAAAATCACGCCGATACGTTGCACGGGAAAAGCGATCAAACGAAATCGCAACGGCCAATCACCATAATATTTTGACTGCTGGCAGTCGAAAAGGTGCAGTTCCTAATAGCGGTGGAAGCGCGCCAAAATTCGAATTCTAAAAAGCTCATTCTAAGAACTTATTGAACTACCTGTATATATATATATATATATATATATATATATATATATGTATATATATATATATATATATATGTATATATATATTGACACACGATGTGTGTGTGTGTATATATATATATATATTTCAACAACCATTGTACAAATACAATCAACACCTACGTAAAAGCATATTGAGAGTCGCGGTTAAGAACATCGTCAGTCTTCCCACAAACACACACACAAGCTGCGGCAAACATGGTCGATGCTACGGCACGTTTTGTGGATGCCGGGCCTTGTCTACGTTACGGGAATTTCCCCCAACGCTGCGTAATGTACCGCACGTTGTTGTGTATGCGTATTACGTATGCATTAGTGCTGTGTTTGTCTTATTATGTAAAGTACTTTTAGCAACAGTTGAGCGCCTAAGCCGGCTAGCTCGCCTCGAGGCGCTGGTGGCCAATTTGGTCAATCACGTGATCACGGGACTTGAGCGTGTTCGATGCCGAAATAGCCACAGATTCATCCTTAAGCGGAGCGGGATCTACCGGCCTTAGCCTGATAGCCGTTTACTGTGTGGCTTCAATGTGAATCGCAATGCATAGCATACTATTGCAGTAGGACATTGGGCCTGGACAAAACGCCGTAATCCAGCTGTATCTCCACTACACATGGATCGCCAACAGCTCGCCAACGCCCGAGCTTATGATGGAGACCGTCAAGAAATGACTGCACGATAGAATTACGATGTTATTGAATAACCGAGCGACACCTAAAGAGTACCCTTTGTAAATTGTGTTGTGTAAAATTTGTTTTTAGCAACTAATGCACGACTATTAATGCATTATGCTTGACGCGATGTGTCACTCTGTACAGAGTGGTATGTTTATGAATGTTTCACTCTATATATATATATATATATATATATATAGAGAGAGAGAGATACGGCGAAAAAGGTGAAAGAAAGGTAGAGAGCAAGTTGAGATTCTCATAGAAACAACGATAAGCAGCGGGTGGCTGGTAGCAGTTTCTGGTAGCGTGAAGAGACATCAGCTCGCGTAACCGTCCTAGTACTGCTCATCGTACTGAGCGACAGCGACGGAGATCACAGCCAAGACGGGCACGACGCCACAAAACACTGAACCGACCCTTTGTCCAAGAAACGATATCAAGAACAGCGTCTCAGATGATGCGGCCAAGGTCACGCGCAGGAAGCAGGCATTCTCCATGTCTCCTTTACTCTTCCACCCCCCCCCCCCCCACTACTCCATCCCTCCTCTCTCTCTTGTGTGCACCTTCCTCTGTCGTCCTACATAGCTGGATGACTGGGTGGATATTTTTCCGCCCGGATCGAGTCGGAGGCGGTTGCCGGACACTGCTAGAGGCAGTGGCCGTTTCCCCGTCTGGCTGGGGCGCTTCGTCGCTGAAGCGTTCGTTCCTTGGTTCAGGCCACTCGAGCCGCTGTACTAGTTGTTGTTGTTACTGTTGTTGCTGTTGTTCTCATCGGCCTTCATGGTACCCGATGTCAAAGGTATGATCATGGTACCCGATTTCCCGCGCCGGACTGCGCTGATGGTGGATCCGAATCAAGATCACGCTGATCGAGACGGTCAGACCTAGCGTAACGGCAGCGTCTCGGTCGAGATCGATGCTTGGATGCATGCATGATTTCTCAACGGCACCACCAGTTTCTGAGATCGGACGATCCACAATAAGAAGGCTGCTTGCTACAAACACGGCTCTTGATTCGTGGTGGTTGCGGTAGTGTTGGCGGTGGCGTTGATGCCGCTGGCGGGCGGGAGTCAGCAAAGAGCCCAGCTAGTAGATATTGATGGCTACCCCAATAGTAGATGTTGATGGCGGTGATGATGACAATGGGGGGTGATGGTAGAGGAGGTAGAGGTGGTGATTATGATGGTGTTGACGACGACGATGATGATGGTAATGGAAATGATGATGATCTGACTGTTTATCAGGATGCTGCTCAGCTTATCCTGATTATGTCGATGGGGAAGAGCAGGGAAACGAACAATCACCGCGTTCCAAGGGAATTTTTCCCGGCCGGGGAGTACGAGACTATGCCAATAATATATGCCAATAGTTTTGATATGTGTGTATCTGACTGGGTGAGCAAGTTAATGGGAATGGGTGGATGAATGGTGGTGGAAGTGGCTGTGTGATATGACTGTGTTGGTCTATACGCAACGGCCATGGGTGCGGGGGTTCTTCCAGGCGTGCGTGTAGTACAGTAGAGCTTTAGGTGGTTGCCGGCCGGTGGAAGCCGGCGTCGGTGTCGTCGCATTAATGGGTGGGAGTAGTTCGAAATAATGGGAAGACGAAGGAGACTCTTTTAGTGTCTCTGCCTCTGTGCGTGTGTATGGGTTTGTGGATATGTGTACAGCGGGACAGCAGAGACGGCAATTCTGAAAGCGTCCTGCTGTAGCGATGGTGGTGCCGCTGCGGCTGCTGTTGCTGCTAGGATTCAGGCTGACCCGAGCGGGAAACATCAACACGGGAACGGGTCGACGGGTCAAACGGGCCGACGAACAACGCGTGAACAAACGACGACACCGGTAAGATTTGTTGATGGCCACCATGTTTGCTGCTGCCAGCACTATTACTGCTATTGCTACTACTACTACTACTACTACCACTACTGCCACTGGTACTACTTCTACAGCCACTGTTTCCACTGGCTTCGTTTCAAGTCTCATGAAGGACAAGCCAAAGGAGCAAGGTTAGCAGCGTGATGACGACGACAACAGCAACAACAGCAGCAGCAGCAGCAACAACAACAACAGCAACACAGCAGCAACAACAGCAGCAACGAGGACAAACCTGGTGGCACATGGAAGCTGCTTGCTGGAAAATGCGCTTCGTATGTTTTTTTCTTAGCATGTGTATCGAGCTGAAGTGACTCGCTCGAATGACCTTCTTCTCTGCTTCTGCCCGCGCCCCTATCCCCTTTCCAGACTGTAGTGGAAAAGGAAAAGCGCGGGCCGAGCTACGTATGCATGTATACAGAAACGACGGCGACGATGACAACATCGCCGGCCTCAATGGCCTTAATGGTCTTAATTTGTTGGTCGTCGATATCGAAACAGGAAGGTGGCGAAACGACACAGTTTTCGGCATTAGCGGTAGCGGCAACGCCGCCGTCAACGCCAACGACATCAGCATGTAACTGCATACACGCTACCTCTACGCTGTCCACAACGTCCACAATAAGAACGATAGCCAGTCTACTTTCAGACCAAACAAAAAAAAACTTGGCCGTAGCTGACGGTACTGACTTTGTGGTAGTATATCCTTCAAAAGGTGACGTCGTTCATTGGTGCTCTCTCTCTCTCTCTCTCTCCGTTCGACCTCCGAATGAAGATGAAGAAAACGAAGAGGAAGTAAACCAAGAAAAACCAGCAGCAGCAACAACAGCAACAACAACGCTCAGTTAGTAGATATCAGTGATGACGTTTCTTTATCGACGAACGAGCCCAACGCTTGTTGTTGGTGTTGTTGGTGTTGCTGCTGCTGCTGCTCTACCGGTATTTCGCGGTTAGAAGAAGCAGAGCGCTTTAGGGGTTTGGAAGCGGCAATAGGGCAGTAGGGTATATCGGGGCGGAGGCGGAGGGGGGGAACGTAGAGAAGTGTCGGGCTTTGGAACTTCCAGGAAGGGGTTCGACTGGGTTGAAAAGAACTGCATGAAGCGAACTTGACGAGCGAGATGCAGAGAGAGAGAGGCAGAGAGAGAGAGCGTGAGAGAGACAGAAGGACACACTCGGCTATGTAGATGTCGTGGTCATTGTCGTTGTAGTACAGCGTCTTCTGCGTCGTTGTTGTCCGCAGCAGCAGCGACAGCGGCAGTGGCGGCTGAGAGGCTTGAGGATGGCTGCATCACCATCGCTCGCCATTGTGATGATCCGACAAGAAATTGGAGAATATTGCGCCAATGGAGTCGTGCCGGCCTGAGAATCGCACATACGCGCGTGCGTGCCTGACTGGCACCGAGAGCGAGCAGTATACAGCAAACGGAGACGTACACCGACCCACTACTGCTCCCGTAGTGACTGGCGGTAGCCCTGCTCTGAGCATAAGAGACCAACCATTACGACGACGACGGTTTCGAACGGTTCGAACCACCGTCGTCGTCATCATCATGGCCACAGCAGCCAACAACAAGCACAGAAGCTATCATGTGCGGCCAATGCGGCGAACACGGCCGAGATACGCGAGCGAACAACAACAACGACAACAACAACGAAGCCAGTCGCGCCCTCGAGCCACTCGACTGGAGGGGCGTTAGCCCGGCGGCACCCGTGTAGTATCTTCGGGAAGGTTCTTTGAAAAAAAGAGCATGTAAGGGTACACACAATATGTATATGCGGGCTTGTCTGTGTGTGTAAGAGTCTATATGGGGGCTTGTGTGAGTGTGTGTATGTGGGGGATGGGAGGGGGGGTAGTGAGAACTCTGATCGCGACACGCGGGCGGCACAAAGACGAATTAGCTGTCGGCTTCTATCTAACCTGACCCCCGCCGCCGCTGCAGGTTCTGCATATTTGTTGGTTGGTGACGATTCCTAACGAAGCTCCGATTTTCCTTCGCTGCGTCTGGGCCTACGCCTGCAGTCTTCGACCTTCAACGACTGATATAAATCGCTGCTCCCCCCCCCTTCCCTCCACCACTCTTCCACCTGTACTGTAGACCCGAATAATGAGCGGGACACCACCTTATGATGATCATCATTGTATATATGATTTTGTGTGTGATGATCCACTTCAAACATATCGAGTTCATAGGTTTACCGTGTGTACACCCGATAAACAATGTAAGGCCGCAGAGCCGCAGACAAAAATAGATGCCAATGCCAATCTCGTCAGCTTTCTCGTCGGTCGGCTCGTAAGCAACGGCATTGGCTGACCCGTGTGCAAGAAACGCGACGTATGCAAGCCACATGCTTTGCTGCGACACTAGCCATGACCCGCTACCGTGCCAGGACCTGTGCAGCGCGCAGTCTTATCGTCACCGACCGTCATCGGGGCGGGCGCTACAGCAGCTGTTGCTGCTGCTGCTGTAACAGAACGTAGGACATCGGCATCCGGCAGAGGAAAAGGGGAGAAACGGCAAGAGAGACCTAGAGGAAGAGGATATAAACAACGACGGCTCAGCTGGTCCTGTTGACACAATGCCAAGAGATTCTCAGTCCTTCCCACATTACCACGCATAGTAGCAGCAACCACAACTCGCAAACGATTTCGTTGTGTGGCAGCAAGAGTCAGTATGGTCAGGGTCGGCCTGCTTGCCGCCGACGATGAACGCCATGAATGCAATAAAGATGACGCGCATTCCGACTCGACAACGATACAGTGGCAGTCCACCGGCCGACAATGATGGCGGGGGCCAATCTCCTCAAGACTCTCATCTCGTACAGATGCTCAGCCGACTAGCGACCTTCAATTTATCCACTGACAATGGCAATTCATCAACGGCCTAAGGAACGTCATTCAATATATTCGGCACGACGCCGCAACACCGTCGCTGATAAGATGCTAGATTATGTTGTGACTGTGAATCTATCGAACTCTCGCTCTATGATGGGACCCATGAAAAGGGGGAAGTGTGTACCTTTGGCTGCCACAAGTTCATGTGACCTTCGAGCCTGGTAGCGTGGTGCAGCATTCGCGTGCGCCTCGCGACCGGAGGAGACACATAGGTGCACTACGAGTTCGAACCCCACCGTTGCACAATTGTATTTTTCGTGGGGTCCGTTTCACGAAGCAATGCAAAGCAGTCCCGTGGGCGGTAAGTGTTGGATGGATGACGGTCAGCCCGAAAAACGTTAGTTTCATCTAATCGTGTGTCCAGTGACTCCCGCCGCTAGAAGAGCCTGGAGAATGTAGATGGCCTCGTTCACTACTGGCGTGGTGGCGCATTTACAGCGAAATTTATGCTGTGCGATGGGTTGCTTTACTTGAGGGGCTTTCACGCGTGTAAAGCGTAGCCGCAGTAACTGACAATAACTGAGGCCGGGGCTAGAGCTTTTCATGTGTAAGCTTTTTGCTTTTGACGACACAATGAGTGAAATATTTTCAAGTCCGCTGACGACTAAATCCGTGCTGTGTTAACGACGCAGGTGCCGGTCGTCATCCGTCCATCTATATATCTCCTGTCAGGCCGGATCCTATAGTTTTAACACTATTTTCTCCGCTCTAAAGCTGCGACATACCGTGTTATACGGGCATAGTACGTCGTAAAACAAAACACAAAACGTAGGGTACACGTAGCCTTCTAGTCTGTCTACTAGACGGATCTTCAGGGTCTGGTGGAAGAACTACATTAAATATATATATATATATATATATATATATATATATATATACATGCGCACCTGCATTGACTTACGTAGCAGTAGACAACGACAATAACAAAAACAACAACAATGTAATTCCTGTAATTTGTTGGTCTAGAATAGAACATATTCATCTCGACATTCGCTAGACATTCGCTTTATGTATCTGCTCAATACAAGCAACGGTCTTATAAACTCCCTGAAAGGCAACGTCGCAAATCATTTGGACGGATGTCAATAAAGCATTTTAACACGCGGAATGTAGTCTAGGATCCAAACCTGCCAGGAAGTTGAGAAGCTTTTTTTTAGAAAATCTGCCTAACAGAAGCGCAGTAAAACAATCTGTTGAATGAACATTTTTTAATACAATTTGATCTTTATACATTTGGGAAATTTATAACAAAGCACCTATATATCGTATTCACAAAGCTGGGCAACCTCTATTACTAGTGTTTTTAAGTCTGGTACTTCATTAGGTTACTAAGCGGGATTAATGCGCCCTAAAAAAAATCACATCATAAGAGTTCTTTTCTAAAATTTTACATGCTAATTAGCATTGCAACCCAACGGGTGAGCCCATTGATATAGGATCATTCAAATTCCAGGGATGTTGGGTTCCAAAATGTTGTTATTGTTGTCGTTGCTTTTACTGCAACTCTTAAACAGTCTACTGGCGTTATTGCGCCCACATGTTTTACGCGATCGATGTAGTAGCCGTAGTAAGGGCTTTAGCTGACTGGCCTGGAACCGTTCGGTCTTTTGGTCTCTTTGAGGATGCTGTCTGTCCCAGTCAAGGTCAGACCTGAACGTCAATATCTATGTATGTAACTAAAGCGTACGATAGGCGACGGCGAGCCCTATGTGTGGAGTCGGAAGTCGGCGATCGTTGGGAAGATATTTCACACAACATCTAGTGTTATCTCGTTCGGCCAGAGAGAACATCACAGGGAGAACATCGCGCAGTAGATGGAGGCCATTTATCCTTCCATTCCATAGAGTACATAGTCGTGTCCTGCCAGTGTGAGTGGCAATGCGAGGCGTGATCTCTCTAGTCGACGACTCCAGCTAGAAGACTCCCGCGAAGATTCTCAGTGGGTCGAACCAACCGAATTCTTTGCAAGAATTATTCTCTCTCTCTCTCTCTCTCTCTATATATATATATATATATATATATATATACATATATAGTACGGCATGCATTCTCGCAGGCGCTCGTATCATACGATTGCGTAGTCGTAAACTAATGAAGCGGCTGGTAAGAAACGTTTACAAGGAAAACAAATACACAATGTATATTTTGGCAGCCAATCTCGAGACAACCTGCGCGAACCTGGTACGCGACACAGACAGCAGCAACAACAATAACAACAATACTACCAATAACAACAATAAAAACAAAAGTAATGCCGACGATGACCATAGCTCGGCATGCATATACTATTACCTAGAATGGCAGGCCGTTCTATGCCCTATCATCTTATGCACTGACCGCACACGTTGCAGATCTATAGTAAGTATATTTATGTACAGTGACAGACGGACGAACAGAGTCGACCTGCCCCCGCCTTCACAGACAAGCGCTCAACAGGCTGTTGCTGCCTCTGCTGCAACACTCTGACAACAATACTAACTGCACAAACAACACAGTACATATACTGCGCATGCTGAGTCGCTGAGCCCGGCCGACGCCAGCCAGAACGTTTGCTGTTAATGTTGTTGTTGTTGCTGTTACTGCCGTTATTGCTCTTACTGTCCATTTCGGTGAGACGCAATAACACTATCATCATCAACTAGCGTTAAAAATAGTAAAACAGAATGGATAACCACAACAATTTCAACTGTCTACCCTCCCCTCCATAGCTGCCTCTCAATTGTTTCCCGCGGCCCGTTGGGCTCTTGGTCATTTTGCCGCTTATTCCTAGTTGACTCTTTCGTTTTTCATCTCCCGCCCTTTTTCCTCGACCCGTACTCTCCGGCCTATCGGCAAAGCGACAAGCAAGAGGGAAAAGGAAAACGAATGAAGAAGAGAGTTTATTTATCTATATATCGCTCTATCAATCAATCAATCAATCAATCTAACTACCTAACTATCAATCAATCAATCCTCAATCTATGTATCATTGTGCGGTCGGCACAACTGCGGAGACATGGCGTCCCTACTCTTGCGCGCAGTGCAGCAGTGTCTCTTGCTCTTTCTCTGGCAGCCTGTACAAGGCGCAGCTTGTTTTTGTTCACGGCGTTGATGGTGATCATGATCATGCTGATCATAATGATGCTAATGATGATGGTGATGATGATGATGATGATGGGTTCGAACAGAAGGAAAAGGAAAAGGAAGAGGAGGAGGAGGAGGCGGCGGCCTAGCCCTACACTAATACGAATACGAATACAAATACCAACCACTACAACGACTACTCGACTACCAACCACCATTACTACCGACCGTACTGTGTCTAGTCGTTGTTCGAGTTGTGCAACCATTACTACCACCATCACCAAGCACCCTGATGATGATGAGGATAACGATGACGACGACGACGACGACAATGATGATGATGATGGCGATGATGATGATAATAGCACGGTTAACGTGTCGTGAGGAGAGGGGTAGTTGTTGTTGTTTTTGTTATTGTTTTGTCGGCCGAACGCCGCTGCACCGTCACCACCACCACTACCATCACTAGCTTCACCAGCAGCGGCGGCTGCGGTGGCAACAATGACGCGAGGTCAACAGCGTTACGCGGAAACTCTACTGCTCCTTTCACCGTTTGCTCGACTACCGATAGTTAGTGCGTAGAGAGCGTGAGAGAGCTTCGTCCGGCTTCTCCGGCCATAACTGAGTTATGTTCACCCCCTACTGGCGCTGACTAGCTGACTGGGTGGCAAAATAACTGACTGAATATTGACGCTCTCAGTAACCAAACCCGGCCTAACGGGCCGGGATAAGCAAGGCGGACTATGCTAAACATCCAGCCCATAAGCAAGTGGCTATCCAACAAGTGGCGGCCTGTTGCTGTTACAGCTCTCACGGCTGCTGCTGCTACCGCTACTGCTACTGTTGTCACTTTTGATGATGATGATGATGATGATGTTGTTGCTGATGTTATTGTCGTTTTTGTTGCTAATCTGGTTGTTGTTGTTGTTGTTGCTCATGTGGTTGTTGCTGTTGTTGTTGCTCATGTGGTTGTTGTTGCAGTTGCTGCAGAAACAACAGCGATACAATAACAATAGCTAACGGTAGCAACTGTCACAATGACAGCAATGACAGGGACTGGCACAGTAACAGCACAATAACAAGGTCGTGTAGAACAATAGCAAAAGTAGGTGGTAGAAATGTACGTCTTGTACGACTCTCTGATGTCATCAATCGGGGGCTTGATTTTGACACGACGCATACAGTGGCTAAATGTCAACGAATGATTTGTTTGACGTGTAACCCAATAATGAAAAACAGTCACAACGACAACAACAAACAAACAAAAAAACAACAACAACGAAAACAACAACAACAGCAACAACAACTTCGCATGGCCAAGCTTTCTCTGTCTGTCTCTGTAGACATCTGTCGAGAAAGAAAGAGATGGCCTCAAACCGGACGAAATTCAGTCGTCTACGTGACGAACGCTATGTAGTAATGTCCAAAGACGTTGTTGTATTGCACGTGCGATCGGTAGGAGGCAAACAATCTCAGTTCGTACTGTCGCTCTCACTGGACTCACTGTGTTCTGACTGTGACCAGCACACTGCTGCTGCAGCTACTGCCGCCGGCTGTCTGAATGACCGGTGTCCAACCACATTCGTCCCATTCATCGAACAACCCACTGCCACCTTACTTGACAGGCGCGGGCGAACGGGCTAACGGACGGACAGTGGGACACTCTATAGTGTTCCTAAGCATCAACGTGACATCACTATCAACGTCGTCACTACACACATGGACATCAGCGGCAGCACCATCATCATCATCATCATCATGGTCATCATGATCATCGTCATCATCAGTGTCGTCCTTGACATTGTCATTGTTCTTATTCTCAACAAGAATAGCAGTAAAACTACGGAATCGACATTCATAACAACAACAACAACAACAACAACTGCAATAACTGTAACTACAATTACAACAACAACAACAACAACAACCACAACTGTAACCACAATTACAACAACAACCACAACAATAACAATCACAGCAAAAACAACCACAACCAACAACATCCGTACCCAAAAATACCACACGCATCAACCACCGTAATCACG